>BMAC01000552.1:267973-398579 GCA_014905375.1 Phtheirospermum japonicum
GCACCGTCGACGCGAGCCATGTCAGCGAGTCATGACTGCGTCAGTCGACGCTCCGTCGACGGCTACTTGCTGAAGCGTCGATGTCGACGCACCACTGTCGACGCACTGTCGACGCTACTTGCTGAAGCGTCGATGTCGACGCACACCGTCGACGCACCTGCCTAGCCGATGCGCACACCTGCCGACCAAGTCTGCTGAGCCCCGCCGAGCACCAGCACACGCCAGTCGACGCTACGTCGACGCACTGTCGACGCGACGGCCCAGAATTCGGATTTCAGGGTTTCTTATGCGCCAAGTCATGCAAAATCTATATAAACCCTCATTATTTCGGATTTTGAGGAGAACACACGACCTCTTAGGGTACTCTAGCTAATAATAACAATAATCCCACATCTCATAACGAGATTTGAAGACGGAGATCAAGGATCGAAGAACAACGCGTCCAAAACGTCGAATTCGAGTTCGGGATTCATTCTTCGCCCAAGATCAACGTTCAACCTCTGGAATAGCTGGAGCTTTTTAATGATTTCATTAGTTCCAATAAGTTCTCTAAACTCTTAGTTAATTTAGTAGTTAGTTTCTAGTTTAATTCTTAGTTAATGCTAGAACTAGTTTAATTAGCTTAATCGTTTATGCTTGTTATTGGATATTGGTTAATTTAGTTGATTTATGCGATTGATTTATGCTTAGTTATTCGTTAATCTTAGATTCATATGATACATTGCTTAGTGATAATTTATTATATTCATGCTGTTAGATTAATTGCTATTAATTCTTAGTTCTTGAGTTCAAGCAGTTTAATTATTGCTCGTAGTTGGTAATCTAGTTAAAGTGATTAGTTTAATTATTGCTTAGGTTATAATGATCAATTCAATCCATTTAAAACCCCAAATGTATATGTATGTTATTCGTAATTGAGAAAAACATCCGAAAGACCGAACAGTTGTTTACTCGAGAGATACGACTCGAGTCAAACTCATCACCCTACAGTTACCTCGTACACTTGCAAGCAAACTAATGTGTTTTAAATTAATTTATTAAAAGGGGTGCACAAAAGTTTGAGTCAAATTCTCAAACTTACTAGCTAGAAAAAATAGTCTTTTTTTTTTGTAATTAACTATTATCATATCAACTAAATATTTATCACCTGATCCGCATCTTCATCATCATCATCTGTCTCCTCTGGATTAGATGTAAAATATACATCATTAGGACCTGTATAAACATAAAATAGTTTTTTTACAATACAGTAAATAATTAACAGATTAATTTCAAGATAAATTAATGAGAAGTCAAAATAAATACCTTTAATTTCATTTGATAACCAACTCTGACAGCACATTAATGCTTCAATTGTCGCTGGACGAAGCCTATTACGATGTGGATTGACCACTCTACCACCCGTACTAAAAGCACTCTCCGAAGCTACTGTAGACACTGGAATAGAAAATATATCTCGAGTAATCATTTGAAGGATAGGATATTTAGGTCCACCCATCTTCCACCAGACTAATATATAAAAGTTTGCATCATCAAGTGGTATATGTCCATCCTCCAAATATTGATCCAGTTCTGACCTCTCTTGCAAATTACTTTCTTTATTTGTCAAGAAAGAAGCATAATTAACCAACAAGATTTCCACAATTTGTTCACTTTCCAAGTACATCACCTTCCAAGTTAAAGCCACTAGAATTTCTACGATCTGGCCTCTCATTTTTATACTTGTATTCATCATACATTTCAAGACAAAACCGCCTAACCTCGTCAATTTTCATGGCTGCTCTATCACCAAACATAAGTGGGTATGTGAATTCCAACAAGCTTAACTTATGCTTAGGACCCAAAAGCAGAGCTACACTCATAATTCCATGAACAACATCCCAATATTTATCAAATTTCTCAATCATCTTTTCATCCATTTGTTTCATACACTCGTTGTTGCCATTAATCCACCTTTTCAACTCAATCCTCATATCACAAATGACAGGGAAAAAAATATTCACTGTTGGGGATTTGGTTTTTGAAAACAGTTCAGTGGCATTATAAAAAATCTGCAAATGATCACATATCTCCTGGCCAAAAAACCAACCATCATCTGATGGCAAGCAAGTATATAATTTCTCCCTATGCTTCAGCCTATGAAAAACATCCACATATAACAAGGCAGTTGACAACATCAAATATGTCGAATTCCATCTAGTTTTGCAATCTAAAACAAGTTTTTTGGTATAAGAAACACCCATTTGAAATGCAACATCTTCAAACCTTTGTGCCCTTTTAGGTGATGCTGTCCAAAATCTGACACTTTCTCGAACCATGTCGATTTCCTTAAGAATTATTGATAATCCATCTTGCACGACCAAATTCAAGATGTGTGCAGCACATCTCATGTGCAACAATCTCCCACGCAAAATTAACGAACTCTTTTGAAGGCTGCTCAAAAGAAAATTAATGACGACGTCATTGGTAGTACAATTGTCAAGAGTTATGGTTGATAACTTTCTGTCAATGTTCCATTGGAAAAGAGTCTCCTCCAAGACTTTACTTAAAACCTCACTTGTATGTGGAACAGGAACATAAGCAAATTTGTCAAAAAAAAAAAAGGTAAAGAAGTTACTTATTTGTAATTAAGTAAATTAAGTTATCTAGATTATTAAAATGTAAATAAAGATTACCTCAGAATTCTCTGATGTAAATTCCATGCATTGTCAATGAAGTGGATGGTAATAGCCATGTAGGACTTGTTTTGATGGTTTGCAGTCCACATATCAGAGGTGATAGCTATCCCCCCTATATTTTTCAACAATAATGCCATTAACTTCTCTTTTTCAGCATTATAAATCTTCATAATATCGCTTTTCAAAGTATTTTTGGAGACGACCTTGAACAAGGGTTGTAGTCCAGCAAAGAACTTCCGAAAGCCAAAGTGATCAACTATAGATAAGGGGTACTCATGTAAAATTACCATTTCTGTCAAATCATTCCTAGAGGTATCTTGATTAAAATTGTACACATTGAGGGATAGATTTGAAGAACCACTTGTTTGCTTCCCAGATAATATGGACTGCCTAATGTCTCCATTCTTCTTTTCTTTAAGACATTTTTCATGTGTTCGCGCAAATGGGTTGTTCCATTTCTAGAACCAGCAACCAGTTCTCTCTTACAACCAGGACACCATGCTTTTTTCTTACCATTAACAGTAATTTGTTTAAAATGTTGCCATACGATTGGTGTTTGCTTTCCCACTGGCCTAATGTCACTTCCAGTCTGTTCCCCTTGAGATTCTGTCGGTTGAGATTCCATTGGTTGAGATTCTGTTGGTCGTGATTCTGTCACTTTGCTCTGTATTTCAATTTCTTCGGGCGATGGAGCTTCTACATCTTTATTAGAGTTTTGCATCACATGAAGTTCAGACATCTACAAAATAAAAATACAAAACCACAGAAATAAAAAAATGTACCATGGACACAAAATATCTGCAGATTTTGAACAACTAACAAAATATCACATTAAATACCAGGGCCACAACACTTTTCAAAAACTGATATTGAAACCAACATAAAAAAATGTGAATGTATTAATCAATTAAGTACAAATTAATTAATATACCACATGAAAACAGAATAAGTACAATAAATAGAATGCATATATTAGTGCTTCAGATTATTCATTGATCATTTTTTATAAACTGAAGTGAAATGATTAAGTCCCACAATACTTGTAAGTTGTAACATAATTGGGAAAAAATATCACCATTGTAATTAAACACTTATTAATAAAATCATGATTAAAGTCTATCAGTGTTTCAAAAAAAAAAACATGCAGATGACTGCAATTCATGTGCAAGTTTAATACTCCCATCAGTTAATCTTCATTAGGCCTAAGGCGTGGAAAAATACTCCAAAAACATATAACCCAATGTTCATGTATCCACTCTTAGAATTTGATTTTTTTTCTTTTTTTATTAATTTACTAAGACTCTTTCATGTTATTGTCCACCCTTGACCATGAACGCCTAAATCAAGCACCATAGAAACCATAAAAGTTTTGTTATTCTCAGAGGTGGATATTACTAAACCCATGCATACAAATTAATTAATATACCACATGAAATTGGAAGATCTACATCTTCAATAAATGTAAGCCCTAATTGTAAGATCAAGGGCTTCAATAAAGGTAAGCCCTAATTAGAAGATCTAGGGCTTCAATAAAGATCTACAGCTTCAATATACCACATGAAATTGAAGATCTACACAATAAGCAATTTAAAGGGTGCAACTGTAATTTTGTACCATTACTTGTTGGATGAGCTCGGTTTCAATTGGCCAAAGCTGTAAATGATAAGCCCCGACAGCGGCGCTGGTTCAATTGGCCAGAGTTGTTGCCTACGAAGAGTGCGACGGCGCAAACAAGCAAGAGATCTGGTGAGAATTGAGAATTAAGAGCAGGCAGATGATGATATTTCTTCGTGTGGTTTGATTGTGTGGCGTGAGTCAGATGATGATATTTCTTCGTGTGGTTTGATTGTGTGGCGTGAGTGTTGCTTTGATTGTGGTGTGAGTGAGTGGTGGGTGCGTATGTAATGTTAATGTAATGTAAAGTTAAGCTTTAGTGTGGGTAAGTAAGATTTATATTATCAGTAATATATTAACTATATACTATATATATAATAATACATACGGGTCTCACCCGGGTCTCAAACGGGGACGGGTACCCGCGGGTACCCAGCGGGGGGGATATTATCCCCATCCCCGTACCCGTCCCTGCAAAAACCCGCATTTTATACCTGCCCCCATCCCCATCCCCACTTAAAGCGGGTAATCCCTATCCCCGCCGGGGTGGGGGCGGGCGGGTCCCCGTTTTAACCGGGTTTATTGCCATCCCTAGCTCTGTGCAGTATGGACAAGTCGTTCGCCCAGTCATATTTTAACCCGACAACATGAAATAAGCAGAAAAAATAATAATCGTCCACATAAGGGTTGCTCACAACTAGAATTTTTATTTATTAGAGATTTCGTACGAAAGAGCACCAACCGTCTACAATTGATTCAACTCAGCGATTCGAGGATGTAGAAAAATATCTAGTTTATTCTTGTAATTTTTTAGTTATAAAACAAGAACACTTAAAAACATGTACTTTTCTTTCACACACATCCAGGGATGCAAGTAGAATGGTGTAACTATCACCAACCACGAGCAATATTGGGAACTGAAGCTTCCAAATGGTTAAAAACCATTTGTATGGAGGCCCAGTCTTGTATTTTAAGTTTCAGCGGCAACTCTGTAAGGGTTTGAATGAAATATTTACATGCCTCTGAATTTGACACCACCTAATGTTTTTTGTAGTTGCCATAGATGTATACAACATTTAAAACAAGAAAATCAGTGGGAAATAATACATCATCATATATACAACGCTGGCCTTCTATCATTTCAGTTTTCCCTTTCTAGTAGGTTTAAACTGAAGCTGGTCACAAAATTTGCAACTGGTCAACTTAGAATCATCTTTCGAGTACATCATTCAATTATTTCGGAAACAATTTATTTAATCGGCATATAAGCTCGTACCCCTCAATAACCTTTTGTTGGTGTAGAAGCTATTTGTAACGGTAATGTCTTTTTATCACAACCTCTTTGATTAGATAAAGTATTTGATCATAACACTTTCGAGACATATATTTTTTTCTAACCAAATATAAGGAGTTGGTTTTTGACTTAGTCATCTCGAATATTTCATCCAATCTCCAGAAGAAGGAATGAAAATCCAAATAAAATCACAAGACGAACAACCAACAAAAATTGATAATATTTCTCACACCCGTGATACAAAGGCTAATTTATAGTTCTCAACATATTGAAAAACGTCTAGGTCCCGAGATTTGGTGGTTCTTTTGCATCACCAACCACATCAAAGTCGAGACCGGCTGCATCATGAACCATATCGATGTACATATTCGATTATTCTTGCATAGCTACGTAAGACGAACCTCCAACATGAACCTTAGGGTCATGATGAGTGGTGCCTAAAATTGTTTTACCATAAAATGTCTAAATATAGTAATCCGATATAAATTATCTAAACTAGGTGATACTTGATCTCGTCGACATCGAAGTAATTAAGATTCCTACATATGATATGAATATAAGGACACTTAAGTGTTTTATCATACTTCATTACAGGATTTATGATCATAAAATAAATGAAACTCTCCACGATTTCCATTAATAATTTGGATAGATAATCATCCACCCTCCATTTATACATTGAACTACGATAAGATCTCATCCCATTATCTGCTACTAATGATTAATTAATATTGCATATATAGTTACAAATAATACGTGATACACAATTGATTGAATTATAAAAAAGCAAGCGATATGTGGGTGTCTATATATAACGATTTAATTATTGGTAATGGCCCTATCACATTCACAATGTGATCTTTAATAATACTATTGTCTTAGTATCTATTTTGAAGGCTTGTAAATTTCGGCAGCGCACCTCCCTTTAGTTTTCTAAGTAAACATATGTTGTCGTGCACCTGAAAACAAAAGAGATATAGAAATTAGAATTTAAAAGTTCACAAAACACATACTAATATAAATATTACGATCACATCCTCAAACAACCCAAATAAGTGGACGATTCAAAATTTAGTATCAAATTCTTTGTTTGATACTAAATCCCAAACAAGTGTAAGGTAAGGTGTTTGAGTGTAAGGTGTATTCAGTATTAATACCCATGTGAACACACGGGTATATATATATATATAAGTGTAAGGTAAGGTGTATTTAGTATCAAACTAACGTAATACCCGTGTGAACACACATGTATATATATAATATGTATATATACACACACACTACAATATTGAGTGTATTATATACATAAGTTTTAGGAATAAATAAATAATAATAATTAGAAAAATATTACTTAATTTACCCACCATATTTTTTTTACAAAGTATATTATCAACTCAATTTACATATCTACCGTCTTTGTCACAATAAAGTGTTTTCAATCATTTTTTTACTTTTACTATTGACATTGAAACATAAAGCTGACAATCGCTAAAAATTGGTGACATAGGGATGATGTATTTATCTGTTGTATAATGTTAATATAATAAAATATATTTTTAATACTACACCAAATAATGTTGCAAAAAGACAAATACTTTATTGTGAAAAACAAAAACAAAAACAAATAGAGGATAATATAGAATATTTTCTACAATTATATTTGAAAGATTTTAATAAAAACTAATGGTGAGGGTATGTTAGATTTGATAAAAATATACAGAAAATTTTATTCAAAATAAAATCATATATTTCAAATAACAAAGAAAATTCCACATATTTCAAATAATTTGAAAAAGAACAAATTTAAAAACATAAAGCATCCCGTGAGATCATATCAAAATACAATTTGAGACCCATTGAACTAATCAAAAAATCCAAAATGTATCATGCATTTTCATCTTGTAAATAATATGAAGAAATCAAATAAATATATGCTACACCTTCAAAATTAGATAGCTAATATGTGAAACAAGAAATTAATACTCCATCCATCCCACAAAGATAGTCCACTATTCCGCTTTCGTCCGTCCCACAAAGATAATCCAGTTACCATATTTAACACATCATTAATTTTTCATTTTCACACATACTCTTAATTAATATTGTTGAAACATTAGTTTTCTACATGGTAAATTGAAAATTGATGATTACAATGCAAAATCTTACTATTCCAATAATAAATATACTAATTCCAACACTGATTTCTATGAGTATTAATTAAAAATAATAAATTCAAGAAGGGTAAAATTGGAAAACACTAACTAAATTAATGGCTTAACTATATAAACTACTCATTTCTTAATATGTGTGAAATCAACCGTAAGACTATCATTTTGGGATTGAGGGAGTATGTGATATGAATTTAAATAAGCTCTATAATGTGGTGGGGAATATAAGAGAGACAAATGCAAAATGAAGAATTTTAAAAATTGAACTACGGATCATTATGAATTCTAAAAAATAAAGGTCAATTTCATCTGAACAATTATTTAAGGTCCATGGAACAAACTCTAAATTACACAGAACAATCGCGCATTTTCAAAAATTTTAAAAATCTCGTCAAATCAAAAATCACATGCACAGAGGAAGACTGAAAAAAAAATTCAATAAGAAAAAATCAGAAGTTTATTTCATTTATAATTTATGGATAAAAAAATAAAATACACATATTGAGAAAGAGTACGCTTTGCCTCCTTGAAATGTTGAACAATCATTACAACTCATTTTCAACATCTTATAAAACTCTAATCCACACCTCAATTAAATCATACACATAAATTGATCATGGATTAAGAATTATAGGTAGAAATTAAAACCAAAGTTCATATACCAAATCTTCTTTGGGGACATTTAAGAATGAAGAGAAGAACGATAAGCATAAACTAAAAGTATTTTTGAGAAGATTCTAAGAAGGATAAACAATAAAGATATTACTATAGATAAAACCAGTATTTTAAAATGTGTATCATGCAATGCGCGTTGTGTTTTGATCCCAAGATTGTGTAGCGTAAATAACGTTGTGACTAGCGTGAGTTATTTAAATACGTTATTTCAATATTAAAAATAGTTTATATTTCTTGTGAGTTATTTTTAATATAAAATAATTATTTATTTTCTCAAAATATAAATTAATATATAATCTCAACAAATAAATTATAAGGTCGAACAAGTATCAAACAAAAATTATAATTTATAAAACATAATAGAAAACAACGAATAATATAGAACTTTATGATAGTATATATTAAATATTAAACTTTTGTAAGAATATTTAGAAACAAGTAGTCAAATTTATCAGCACCGTTACATCAAATAATATAAATGGAGAAAAAATATCGAAGAATTAGTAAAAACACTGATTGTTACCGAAAGTTTGATGTGTCTATTTATATGAAAAACAAAATCTGCTTTCTATTGACATGAAACACCTATCAAAACACCAGTCAATTACATAATATAAATAAAAAAAGTTAGTATCAAAAAAAAAATACTAGATGCGAGGGTAACAAGAGAACATACAAAATAGGGATGGGTGAGACAGAAGAAAAATATAAGGAAGAATAAATAAATATTGCGTACACATATGGATGAAAGTAAGAATAGTAGCTTATAAAACTCCACTTGACATCTCAATTCAATCATACACACAAATCAATCATGGGTTGACATCTCAATTCAATCACACACATAATCAGTCGTGGATTAAGAGTTATAATTAGAAAACAAAATCAAAGTTCATTTGTCAAATATTTTTTGGGAAATTTAAGAATGAAGAGAATGATGATAAGCACAAACTGAAAGTATTTTTGGGAAGATTTAAGTAAAAAATAAATATATTAGTATAGGTAAAATCAGTGTTTTAAAACGCGTAACACGCAAAGCGCGTTGCGTTTTGATCCCAACAACGCGTAACGTAAATAGCGTTGTGCATTGCATGAGTTATATTTAAATACGTTATTTTAATATGAAGAAATAGTTATATATTTCTTATGAGTTATTTTTAATATAAAATAATTATTTATTTTCTCAAAATATAAATTAATATATAATCTCAACAAATAAATTATAAAATCCAACAAATATCAAACAAAATTTACAATTTATAAAACACAATAGAAACAACGGATAATATAGAAATTTATGATAGTATATAATAAAATGTTAAAGTTTTGTAAGAATACCTATAAACAAGTAGTCAAATTGATTAGCAGTCGATCAAATAATATTAATGAGAAAGAAAGTATCAAAGTAGTAAAAACCACTGATTGTTACCGAAAGTGGGGATGTTTCTATTTATATAGAAACAAGAGTTGTTTTCTATTTATATGGAAACACGATCAAAACACCGAATGAAATCTAGTTCAAATAATATAAATGGAGGGAAAAAAAGTATCAAAGAACTAGTAAAAACCACTGAACTGGATGAAAGTTGAGATTTTTACTTATTTGCGAGAATATAATGGATGTGAGGGCAACAAAGAGAATAGAGAAAATAGGGATGGAGTGGGAGGTAAGTAAATATTTTTTGTATTAGCGAGAAAATAGCAAAAAAAATATAAAAAAAAATAAATAAAAAATTGCATACACATACAAATGAAAGTAAGAAGAGTAGCTTATAAGACTCCAATGGAAACTTTGGATATTTAAGAATGAATAGAAGAATGGTATCTATCTCATAGATTAAGAATTATAATTAGAAATCAAAACCAAGTTGATATCTAAAATCTTTTGGGACAATTCTCGTATAAACCATTAGAAAAATATTTTATCCTAGACAGTCTATTCAAATGTTAACTTCCCAATTAATACAAAATACTATACAAGAATACTAATATACCCTTCTTAATCAATTTCATACCACATCACAAAATTTTATATTACATCGTGTGATTTCATACTACTTCTTAAGTTTTTATACTACACTTTGTGATTTCATATACTTCCTAAATTTTTATACTACAACGTGTGATTTCATACTACATTGGCAATATTACATACTATTTGGCAAAATCAACTACCATCACCGCCAGTCGCCACCGTTAAATTTCATACTACTCTAGTAAATTACATACTACTTGGCAAATTTTGAATAATTACGTACTATTTTAGCAAAATCTGGAAAATTACATGCTACTTAGCAAAATTTGAGAAAATTTTGAAAAAACTTATAAAATTAACAAATTTTGAGAATTACATACTCCTTCTCATAATTCTTGAAAAATTACATTCTACACTACAAAATTTAAGAGGGAGAATGAACCTAGACTGTTTCCTTTTCAAACTAATTTATATATATATATATATATATATATATATATATATATATATATATATATATATATATATATATATATATATATATAGTTGGGTTCAAATGAAAACCCGCTATTATATGTGAACCTAGAGACTCATCTACACTGTAGATTCATTTAATCCAATGGTTATGTTTTAATTCAGAATGTGTGCTTAAAAATAGAAAAAATGAAATCCAAATGCTAGTGTATTAATTGAGAGGGGCAATCTAGACCTAGAAAAACCATTTCCAATTAATAGGTGATTTCAAGTATAATTAATAAATAATTTATTTCCAATTGATAGATGATTTCCAATTAATAGATACCATTTTTATCATGCAATTTATATTCACCCGTTTCCATTTTTCTAATTAATAGATGATTTATTTCCAATTAATAGATGATTTCCAATTAATAGATACCATTTTTATCATGCAATTTATATTCACCCGAATTGCAGATTTGTGGTGCTCTTATATATCAACTAAAAGTGCTTTGTACATATGTGATGTTATGCTTTATTATATTCAATGGTCGTGCATTTTATAAAATTCTAGTTCTTTTATTTGTTTTACTTAATCAGTCCAAATGTATTGAAAAGCACTGTACAAATACATTTGAAAGCACTGTACACATACCCTTCAAGCAGTGTATACCTAGTTTGAAAGCACTATACACATACTTTGGAATCATTGTACGCATACCTTGAAAGCAATATACATATACATTGAAAGCACTATACATATACATTGAAAGCATTATACACATATTTTGAAAGTACCGTACACATATTTTTAAGAACTCATGAAACACATTCACGTAAAACAAAAGCATCTTGGAAAGAACTAAACTAATTTCATAAATTAAATCTATTTATGTGGTTCAAGTACATTTCCAAGCTCTAATGAATCTCATTACTCACTGGTTTAAACAATTTGTGTGCACAAAATCTACAAATCACGACAAAGCACCAACATATTATACTCAAAGCATTGGGGATACATAAAGAAAGCGATACACGTCCAAGAACATTTAAACATAAAGAAAGCGATACTCAAAGCACTAAACTCCGCCGCGCTCACCAACGTCTCCATCGGAACTCCGTGCGAGTCCGTCGTTCAGCGCCACCATGAACGCCGAGCTCTCCGTCCGGAACAATAATTTCTGCCGGTACAAAAGAATGGTAGAAATATAGATGGAATAAATGGTAAGAGAGAGAAAATCTAAGATAAAATAAATAGAAATGGTAGGTTTTATTTGTGGTTTGTAAAATGAAAATGTGGAGGAAGACGTGGGTATAATTAATGCATACGTTAAAAAGACTCTCATACCCTTACATGCTATAAATGGACAAGATCAGTAACAAATCTTAGTCGACAATTTGTTTTCATCTAATGGTCGTAAAAAATCACTAGGTTCACATATAATGACGTGGTTCTCATTTGAACCTAATCTTATATATATATATATATATATAGGAATTGGATCCAATGGCTCCAATTATTAAAATGGGTCTGTAGGAACAACTCTCAGCCACTCATTGGGTTTAGATCTGATGGATGTAAATTAAATGGGGTATGGTTGACTAATAAATATATAGCATGCATTATTTCATACTTGTACTAACAATTGTGCATTATCAGACATGTAAATGTGCATTAAAACTGTTGGAAATTGGCTTGGAAAAATATGACATATAATGCAACATCATTGTTATTCTAATAATGTATCAATGTACTTTTAAATGTGCAATAACATCCATCTAAATATGCATTAAATTTATATCTTTATAATTTGGTTTTTGGAAACAATTTCAATTAGAATTTTTAAAAGTACAAATTTGTTGGGAAAATGATATGAGTATTGTTCCTCAGATCGTAAGGAATAATATGGTGTAATTTATTTTGACAATATTTATATTCCTTGAGACTTATAGAGAGATTTCAATTTAGGGAGATTATTAATTGAGGAGAGAGAGAAATATAAATGACTTATTTATATTAGTCATTAATATTAATATTCATTTAAATGTTAATTGATGCATATTTAAAAATCTATTGATGCACATTTAGAAATGCATACATGTATTTGTCACTCATACTAATTTATATTCATTGAATCTAATATATTTGATGGCTGTGATTTGAACCTACAGACTCATTATAAGAAATGGACTCATTGGATCCACTCCATATATATATATATATATATATATATATATATATATATATATATATATATATAATAGAGTCTTTTAAGGTGTACGTATAATTTTGATATTTTAAAAGTAATTTTTGATTGAATAGAAAGTATTTGGGTTATATGAGAATAAATAAAGTCAATGAATTATATGGTAGTTGAAGTTTATAATTTGATAGTAAATGAGAATTTTCCCAAATCTTTTTATGGGACATTTAAAGAATGAAAAGAATAATGATAAGCATAAACTAAAAGTATTTTTGAAAAGATTTTAAGAAAGATTGAAAAGGTTTTAAGAAGGATAAATAAGAAAGATATTAGTATAGGTAAAATCAAGCATGTCACGCAACGCGCATGGCCTTTTGATCCCAATATCGCGTAGTGTAAATAGTTTTCTGTATTGCATGGCATATTTAAACACGCTATTTAAATATTAAAAATTAATTATATATTTCTTGTGAGTTATTTTTAATATAAAATAATTATTTTTTTCTCGAAATATAAATTTATATATAATCTCAATAAATAAAGTATAAAACTCAACAAATATCAAACAAAAATTATAATTTATTAAACACAATAAAAATAATGAATAATATATAAATTTATGATATTATATAATAAAATGTTAAAATTTTGTATATAAACAAGTAGTCAAATTGATAAGCAACGTTAGATCAAATAATATAAATGAAGAAAAAAAAAGTATTAAAATTAGTAAAATTGTTAACGAAAGCGCGGAATGTTTCTATTTATATGAAAAAAAGTTATTTCCACACCGATCAAAACACCGTCAAATTACATAATATAAACCAATCAAATTACATAATATAAATCAAATTTGTTTAAAAAACACTTAAACACACTGACTATTAATATGAAAGTTAAGAAATCAAATTGGTTTAAAAAACACTTAAACACACTCACTATTAATATGAAAGACAAAATATGATGGACGAAGTGTTAAACTATTTTAAATTTTCTTTACACCAAGAAAATAGGTGGATGTCATCTCAAAGGGCAATAAAGAAGTGGTAAGCAAGTTAAAATTTTCATATCAGCGATAAAATAATGGATATCATCTCATGGAGAAATAGGGATGTGTGTGAAGCGAGAAAAATATAAGGAAATATAAATACAAATTGAGTGCAATAAAAATATAAGAAAAAATAAATAAAAATTGCTACATGGAAACGTAGAATTCTAAGTGTACGTTAGATCAGTAAAATAGACCATATTTAAAAGTACAAATCAAACAATTGAGTGTTTTACTTTTATTTTATTTTATTATTATTTTATTTTGTGTATTGACCGATTATAACACAGCTAAGAACAATAGACTTTAATGAAAAACATCTTACATGACACATGAGATAGGAACCTCTCTGTCAATTGCTAATTTGCCATTTCGCTTATTCCCCAATTTAAAAGGTACAAACCAAAGAATTGAGTGTATAATAATAATAATAATAATAATAATAACTACTGTTTCTAATCACATTAAGATGATGAGATACATCATCTTTACGTGTACCAACTACAAAATAAAAATCTGGAGATTAAATTATTTCTGAGTACAATATAATATACATAGTTTTTTTAATAAGCAATATAATAAATAAATGATTGGATATTCTCTTAAAAGGAGATATTTCCTACTTTGTCTTTTCTTTCTTTCTTTTTTTCCCCCTTTTCTGGCCAAAGATGATACTTTTGTTCGAAAACATCTAGAAATTACACCATGCGCATTCTCCCACCAATTACTTCAATTTTATATGTAAAAAATCATCAAATTAATAATTATTAATATACAATTTTTTATAATTTAACTATTCACTTACTCTTATAACTCTTCAATTTTATATGTAAAAAATCATCAAATTAACAATTATTAATATACAGTTTTCTATAATTTATCAATTCACTTACTCTTATAATTTATCTATTCACTTACTCTTATAACTCTAAGTAACAATCATATACAATTATTATTTTATTATTTTCAAATCAAATAAACTTTAATTATTTTATTTTTATCTCTTATATTAATTTACACTCAGAATTTTACAATATTCTTAAAAAAACAAATAATCACCGATTTATAACCAAATCAAAAATTTCCAAATAAATACATATACAATCACCACCCGAGTCATTGTATAAGGTCATTTCCAACTTATAAAACCTTATTCATACGAGTTGCATGTTAACCAAAAATATAACAAATCCAAAACCTTAAAATACAAACTGAGTCGTTTTTACTTGCAACAATAAGCAGTGATCATCCCACAAATTATGGCGGTTCTCTGATCACTTCACCTGACAAACGTAGCAGATTAAAATACCTTATACTATAATTCCACAGAGGCAAAATTATTTTTACAATTCATTATATTGTCTATTTTCCAAAAAAAATTTCGGTACTAAAATAGGAAAAATTATTTTTTTAATCTATTATATTGTCTATTTTCAAAGAGAGAACCACGATATTATCTAGTATCAAAACAACTACACTAAGTTGGTAAAATTATCAAAAAAGATACAAAATTATCACTATCGGACCTTTTTGTTGACTTCGTGATTCAATACTTTCTTATCACTTTTCTTTAAGAGATAAATTTTTTTTGCCCCAATGCAATTTTTTTCACTATGCCCCCGAAGTATTTTTGTTCCACTTTACCCCCTGATGTACAATAATTTTTACGTTGCCCCCCAAACTTTATTTTCGATGGAATATTCCTTCTAGATTCCATCGACGGGCAGATGAGGGACAAAGTGAAAGAATTTTATAGTTTGGGGGGTAAATTACAAAAAATCTTATAGTTTGGAGTGCAAATTAAAATAATATAAATATTAAGTTTTTGTCTTAAAATTTTATATTTGAAAATGATATATAATTTTTATCTTAAACTCACATACACAAAAAGTTGTCAATACAATTCCAAATTTAAAAAAAAAAAACCCATAAGTTTTCGATTAATATTTATAATTTTCTAAATATAAATATTATCAATACATTTTTTATATTATTAATTATTAAACATATGACTAAGTATTATGTAAATTATTATGCTAAGTAACATAACAATATATTATTTTGTATTATGATTGAACAAAATAAAATAAAGGTGTATTTCGTATATGCATTATATATAATATTATGGTACGAAAAATAAAATTATCATTCAATATTATTATTGTATAAAAAGTGTGATTAAATACTATATTAATCAAGTGTACATTATTATATAAGATTATAACTATCGAATGATTAAAATAATTAAAATCTTGATATTATAAGATTTTATAATAGTAAGAATATAAAATGAATGATAAAAAATTATAAAATAAATTATATTAAAAAGAGAGATTTTTTCATATAAATATCTATATTTTATAATTCTTTAAGATTCATTTTATGTTTTCATATATATTTTCGATTTTATTCATATTTTAATAATTAAAATATTATTAATCATAAAAATGTCATATAAATTTTTATAATTATTTTATAGTTTTTAAATATCACTGATTTTTTAATTTTTTATTTATTAAAATTTATTAATTTTGATTCAAGAAAAGACGAATGAAGGGAAAAACAAGTTTTTGCCTTCATTTTAATATTTAAAATTAAAAAAATATGATTAAAAAATGTAGAATAATATCTCGTCAGAAAAATGCCCCAATCAAGTTTTATTGGCTTTTTTTTTGGATGAATTGACAAACTTAGCAGATGTGGTTTGACGATGACCAATATGTCGTATATTTTCTGAAATGTGCCCAATATAATAATGAATCAAAATGAATTTCTTCACGGGTTTTTGTTTTCAGTTTAATGTTCAAAATAAAAGAAATATGATAAGAAAGTATTGAATTAGGACACGACAATAAAAAAGTCAGATCGAGATAATTTTATATTTTTTCCGATAATTTTACCAACTTAGTATAGGTATTTTGATACTGAATAATATCATGATACTTTTTAAAGAAAATAGACAATAAAATAATTTCCCTCATAGAAACACCACTCTTGAGATTTATGTTATTTAAAAAAGAAACCGCAAAATCTCCAAGGTTTGGTTTTGTTTGAATTCCAAGAGGTGTATTGTAGTTGTAATAATTATTTAATATATATAGATTTTTTATATAAGATTATTTTTTCTAATGATGGAAATAATGTAAGATAATATATAACCTCAACTTCGCAAGTGTTATTTGTAATTTCAGAACTAACAAAATTCAATTTGGGTCTCGTAGTTCGATATTTCAATTTAGATGGTGAATGTCATGTACATATATACTATAATAAATAATATCTTGTGCACGTAACATTCATAAATTGGAATATAAAATGAAACACAGGGATAATTAAATACTCATCAGTGCCACTTAAAAAGTGCTCTCTAAGCCAAATACCAGATATAATCCTTTATTGTCAGAAAAGCCTAAACCAAAGCAGAAGAAGAAGGATTAAACTGAATTCCAGACATGTATTATTCATGGGACAGCTCGATTTTTAGCGATTTTATTGCTGCTGCTATCTCCTATGGAGCTTGTCAATCACTAATAGTACTCATCAATCGGTTACATGGCAAGGGTCTACTCGACGTGGTCTTGACCTTTTTTCCCTTTCTCACATATATAATTTGTCTTTATTTTTATTTAAATTTCATTTATTTTTATTTAAATTTCATAATATCTGATCATGGGTGAATTGGTAAAACAGCATAAACTTAGAAAGCTTGTCCATATAACCGTGGGATTGGTTGTCATGCTTTGCTGGCCAATGTTCAGGTAACTAAATTCACTCTTTATTTTTATTATGATTGTTTTTTTTTTTTAAATATGTTTTTCTTTGTCATATTTTGCAATCTTATGTATTATGTAGTTGATTAAAGCTAATTAAGTGCTAATTACCTATTAATATTGTTAACAGTTGTGGTTGGCGAGGAAGAATTATAGCGGGTTTTGTTCCGAGCTTATGCATGGTTAAAGCATTTGTTGTTGGATTTACAGTTCGAAAAAATGACAAACTTGTCAAGTTTCTCGAAAGATACCGAAATTCCAGGTTGTGTAATATATATGCATCAACAATATATTCATGCCCATGCTTTATGTTGCTCTCTGTATGATTTCAAATCCTATTTCAATTTGATAACAATAACAATAATAATAAAAGGATTCATTGCAATAACTTTAAAGGTGTAACTTAATTGCATAAAAGAAACTATGTTATATTTCGAATCTATAAATATTCAATTGATATTTGTTTCTCTTTTACAAACTATTGGAGATGTTTGGTGCACTTTAAGAAATTCTTGTATTTCAGAGATAGTCGAAACTATTTTTAATTACGATTAATGTCAAGGGTAATTTTTGTAACTAATTCCGATAATATAATATAATATTATTTCTCTGATGATATTGAGGTGAAGAAGTTTCATAAAACCCAACTCGATTACGTATGTACAAATTAGTGAATAAAACTTTCCAATTACTCAACAAATTAATTGTGCGATGTTTCTATATATAGCAGGGAGCTGCTCAAGGCAGCACTCGGTTATACTTTGAATATTGCTTGGGTTACTATATTTTACTGGAGGACCCCTTTAGCCATTGCCGCAATATGCAATCTCTGTGCTGGAGATGGTATTTTTTTTAAATACATTTTCTTTATTTAATGTGAATTAATTCATTCCACTAAAGTAAATTAAAATATATTTTATTATTATCTTCAAATTGTCTTACATAAATGATTGAATTTGTTTTCAGCCATGGCTGATATTGTAGGGAGGCGATTTGGTGGCAGGAAACTTCCGTACAACAAAAGCAAATCATTTGCGGGTAGCATTGGCATGGCATTTGCTGGCTTCTTTGCTTCCATATTGTAATTATTTGTCACTTATACAAGTTTGGTCTAGTTAAAAATAAATCAAATTACATCTTAAATTACAAGTACATACTTATTATTGGGTATAACTACGAAATTACCCCTAAGTTTAATCTAATTAATTTTTTTAATCTTTTAAATCATAAATATCACTTTAAGGTCTGTATTTCCATTACATACAAGCCATCTTAAGAGTATTTGTAGTTTTAAATTATATTAGTAATTATTTTTAATTAGCCAAACCTCAAGGTAATTTTTTTTAATTGATAAATGGACGTTTTTGCAACAGATTTATGTACTATTTTTCTTGGTTCGGGTACATTCAAGAAAGTCAAAACATGGTCTTGGGATTCTTGTTGGTCTCTGTTGCCTCTGCATTGGTTGAGTCCCATCCGTTCAACACTAAATTTGACGACAATCTGACGGTGCCGATCGCCTCCATGTTAGTTGGAACCTTTGTCCTCGGATCTTGAACCAATAGTATATGGGTTCACAGTGATTTTACTTTTCTACACATCAATACATTCTAAGTTTTACTATGGACGGTTGGAAATGAGATTCTAATAACAATGTCATTTCGTGTTCATCATTTTATTTCGCTTGAGTTTTGATATTTATTGAACTATTTAAATCAAGGGTAAATCGTATCACCTATTAGTCAATACGATAAGCGTATTAAGAGGTAAATCGTATCACCTATTAGAAGACGGTGTTGCTCTTCAATAATGGGAAATTATATCTTCACGATTTGAATGGTGGCGTAGTTATTTTCGATTGGGGGACAAGAGAGATGGAATATCTCGGCGGTATGAATGGTGATTTGGGGAGGGTTTCTAGTTTTCCGTATGTTGAGAGCGGAAAGAAAATAGTAGATGAAATATCATATTGATCGAGAGGGTAGAGATGGTATGGTATGATTTATTATTTATTGTTGATGGGAGAAGTTTTACTTTTTGTATGTGGTGCACCGGGGTCTACTTAGTATGGTGCACCCGATTATTTGTATGATGGTTATGTGTATATTTTGTATGATAATATATGTTAAGTGGTGAGCAGTCCTGTACTCGTGTAGTTCATCATTACGAAAGAACAATTTATAATTTCTTAATCCATTGTTCTTTTACCGTTTATGTTCGTAACTCAACTCGTAACCTATAGTACAAAGAAAACCCAGATAATGTCAATGGGTGTAACCATCAACAAATCAACTGTATGTCAACGGGGTATACCTACCCGTCGGCATTTTACCGATGCCATACCGACGGGTAAGTCTTGTCGGGAAGCCCCTGGCTGCCGATCGGCCACCTGTCAGCGTATGTCGATAGATAAAAGGGCACGTCGGCAAATGCCGACGCCTTCTACCCATTGGTATTGCTTAAATTTTTCTGAGGGCCCATAGGTCGTTGGCATTTTCTATTCATTATTTTTTGTGTCTGTTAATTTCATACTGGAGGTGTACAAATCCAAAATCAAATATGAATAATAATTTGCAGGTACCAAGAATCTTCAAATGAAATATGAAATATGTTGAGGAATTTATTCTTGGGAATAATTCCTTATTTTGTTATTTGCCTTTCTTGGGCACAAAATAAGTTAAGAAACTAGATTTAGGAGTATATTGTGTTTCCTAGTTTATGTACAAGACTTTAATTATTTCTAGATTATGATTAGGATTTGTTTTTAGGTATTTACTAAGTTTAGGACTTTAGGACTCTTCTATTTAAGACAATACAAAGCCAAGAGAAGAAGTGACCTTGGATTGATCTTTAAGCTCGGGATTTTGAGACGCAAGGCATGACGCAAGAAGACGAGCAAGAAAAGAAGAACACAAAGAATTACTTGGAGCCAACGTTCGTGACAAACAAGATCTTTGAAGTTGCGTGACCGACGAAAAAGATCTTGCCATTCCGACAACAAGTATTTAGTATCAAGTTTCTTGATATTTAGTTTTCATATATTACTTTATATTTTGTATTGAACTTAAAAAGAAAAGTAATATGGTTTTCGGGTTTGTACACCCAAGTTCACAAGTACTTTTACTTGTGAACTGAATTTGTTTAATCGTGTTCTCTTATTTTAATTTTCGCTGCATAAATTTAATTTACTCTGGTCGATGTTGTTAACTGATGTTGGTAACATTGATTAACAACATCGTAAATCTGATCCTTATTTTTAAATCCATAGACCTTCTAATTTTACAATTGGCATCTAGAGCGGGTTACTTAACCTTTTAAGTACTGATCCTTATTTGTCTAGGTGCTATGGATACTCCGAGGAAGAAGAGCATGGTTGCTACAGAGGATGTCAATGATTCCGAGTCAACTGAACCTGATCCATCCTTATTTACCCATGTTGTGTGGGACGATGATGTCCATGTTGGTTTGCTTGCAGACAACATCGTGTGCCTGAATGCCGAGACCATTGACTATCATGAAGAATATGAGCAGCTGAGTATTGACCACCAGAAATTGTTTGTCAGCTGGAGTAAACAAGTACTCAAGGCCAAAGAACTAGCAAAAGAAGTAGAGAAGCTAACCAATGAAAAGGAGGATCAGCTTGACATCATTGTCCGGTTGGAAACATCTCTCACCAAAAAGGATGCTGAGCTTGAAAAGATGAAGAACGAGGTGACCGCTGTTCGGGGAACCATTTCAGATCTGAATAAAGGAAAGACGAAGCTTGATGAAACTTTAGAGATTAGCTTTCCAGAGACCTCAAAACATGGAATAGGTTTCAAGTCAAGTCAACCTTCGCAAGTGTCAAGACATGTGCAAAAATCTTCCAAACGCCACATGAAGAGGAGGAGACAATACATGTGTCATCACTGTGGTGAACCAGGTCACATACGACCATACTGCTGGAAGCTTGTTGGCAAGCAAACTCCTTTTAAAAGGTCGAAACTGACTGCTGAATCCAATGTTGGTTTCCGTCATACCAACACCAGGTTCAAATAGGTTTGGGTCAAGAAAACTGATATTAAGTGCAACATGATCTGTACCTCCCTGAAATCCCATGCCCCTGGAGCTTGGTACTTCGACAGTGGATGCTCTAAGCACATGACCGGCTCGGAAGATCTCCTCTCGAATATTGTCGAATTTCATGGAGGAAAGGTGAAGTATGGTGGAGGTGCAAATAGCCAAATCATTGGCCAAGGAACTCTTCATGTCCCTGGTATTGCGAAGCTCGAGAACGTGTTACTTGTTGAAGGCTTAACTGCGAACTTGATAAGCATCAGCCAACTGTGCGATGGTGGTTTTAATGTCAAGTTCACTCATGAAAAGTGTGAAGTTTATGACGAGGGCAATATATGTATTCTTATTGGTCAGAGGACATCAGACAACTGCTACCAAGTCGAAGATGCAGGTGTTGAAATTGAAGAAATTGGTGATGTTGTTTTGGGAACTCAACATCAATCCCAACATCGACTCAAGCTGATCCAAAATCAGACTCAGATTCAAATAAGACGTTTGCTCCAGTCACTCGTATTGAATCGATAGTAAGTGAGTTTATTACGACAATGTCTGAAACATTCGAGATGAGCGTGGAAGGTAATCTCTCTTACTTTTTTGGTTTGCAATTTAAACAACTGGATGATGGTATTTTTATTTCTGAGTCCAAATATGCTAAGAATCTTATATCTTGGTATAGCAAAAAACAGAATTGCATTTCTTTTTCTACAGCTAACGCCGAGTATATTGCAGCTAAAAGTACTTTTACACAGTTATTGTGGACGAACCAAATGATAGAGGACTACGGTCTATATAGAAGAACATTGACTGTGCTCTGTGATACTTCCAGTGCCATTGATATCTCGATAAATCTGGTCCAACTTTCTCGAATCAAACACATTGACATAAGGTACCACTTTATTCGAGATTTGGTTGAGAGGAAGATAATTAGCCTTGAGCATATAGGAACAGACAATCAGCGTGCTGACATCTTCACGAAGGCATTAGATTACGAGACCTTCTCTCGTTTGAGAAAAGATCTCGGTATGTGCATTGTCTAACCAATGTTGGTTTGTAATGTTGTGACACCTCTTATCAACATCAGTCACAACATCTGTATACTTTTGCATGCATTTTTTATCTTTCTTTTCATACATAATCARAYTGCATTGAGTTTGATTGAAAGTGCAATAAGGTCCTGTGTTGCAATAAAAGTAATGGCAAAAAGAACCAACCTCTTCAATTAGGTGATTGTGGGATTTGCCCGCAGAAACTGGCTTTCTCCCAGGTCCAAAAACAAGAGGCGTTTAACAACAATTGCTGAAAATTAAAAGATTTAAATCCCTTCAAGGATGAAGAAAATCTGGACTCAAAATGCTCCAATCTTTAAAAATCGTCTTCTTGAGAGATTTTGACGTAGTCATTAACTTGGGTTAAGGGGCAAGTTTCCATTGACTTCACCTAAGGCAATGTTGGTTTATAATGTTGTTAGTAATAAAAAGCAACATTGGATCAAGTCACTGAAATCATAATGTGTTCTTTTTAACCTTTTTAGGTCATGAATTCTAGGCATCCCGTAGGACATTCATACTTTGTGAAGATGCCATCTTACTGTGCGTTCTGTTGTTTGTGTTCGTGTCTATCTTGAATTCTCTTAATCTTGTTTTGAATCTTGCTAACCGCGTATTTCAGTGGAGTTGTAATCGGACGGTTGGACAGGTAATAAAGATATTGATTTGGTGAGTGAAGAATTGCTTTGTAAAGGCTTTGTTCAACTATGGTGATGGTTTAAAAAATCTAGCTCTATCTCGGTTTTAATTTGTAGTTGGGATTTGTGGTTTTTATTTCCAAAATTGAGATGATGGAGTAGTTGAGTTGAGATCGTGTGTCTTATTTTGAGAAAGAGTGGGGGAGTTATTTTCTTAATTTACTTTTTCTTTCTCCAAATTTTACTGCCCGCGACACTCGATTTTCTGTTTGTAGTTGTTTTCAATCTCTTGCAGAATATCGAATTCAGCATCACCCAGCAAAGCTCCGGAAACATACTGTGCGTCTAGCGAATAAGAAAATTCCACCCAAAGAGAGAAAAGTAGAAGTCCAAAGCTGCCGTGTCAGCCCATGTTGGTTATGGTGTTGTGTCACCGAAACCAACATCCCCTGCAGACAATCCTTTCGCTTCTCCAAGCTTCGATTCTGACAATGTTCCATCTGCCAGTGCACCAATGTCAACTTTTGCCTCCGACCACTCTGCAGCTCTGATGAGACTCCATCTCAAGCCGTCGAGATTGAAGACATGGAACCAATCTCCACGAGGTTCTTGGCGAGTGAATCTGAAGAGCTGTTATTGGGATTTCAAAATCGAGGCTTGATTGCTGAGCGTCGAATCCCCCATTAGTGTTTTCGTGAAGCAGAACTTGATTACCTTCTTTAGGCACCACGGCGCCTCTTCGAGCTGGTGTCGTGTATGATGTTGGTTCTGGAATTCCCAACATCAGTACCAACATGGTTCATTTTCTGCTTCGTTTGTTCGAGCCCAGTTTACTTTGTTTGATAATCAGGTTGTACATCACCATGCGCTCCGGGACTCGTTTGTTGAGGTCCTTTTGCTTTCAGAACAAAAAGGGGGAGAAGAATGTAGAAGACGCTGGTTCGTTTTTTTTGTTTGTTTTCAACATTGGATACTTCATTTAGGGGGAGTTTCTAATGTAGGGGGAATTTCTAATTTAGGGGGAGTTTTTAGTCTTTTGATCATTTTTCATGCGTCTTGGGTATTTTGTCCAAAAAGGCAAAAGGGGGAGATTGTTGAGGAATTTATTATTGGGAATAATTCCTTATTTTGTTATTTTCCTTTCTTGGGCACAAAATAAGTTAGGAAACTAGATTTAGGAGTATATTGTGTTTCCTAATTTATGTACAAGACTTTAATTATTCCTACATTGTGATTAGGATTTATTTTTAGGTATTTACCAAGTTTAGGACTTTAGGACTCTTCTATTTAAGACAATACAAAGCCAAGAGAAGAAGTGACCTTGGATCGATCTTTAAGCTCGGGATTTTGAGACGCAAGGCACGACGCAAGAAGACGAGCAAGAAAAGAAGAACACAAAGAATTACTTGGAGCCAACGTTCGTGACAAACAAGATCTTTGAAGTTGCGTGACCGACGAAGAAGATCTTGCCATTCCGGCAACAAGTATTTAGTATCAAGTTTCTTGATATTTAGTTTTCATATATTACTTTATATTTTGTATTGAACTTAAAAAGAAAAGTAATATAGTTTTCGGGTTTGTACACCCAAGTTCACAAGTACTTTTACTTGTGAACTGAATTTGTTTAATCGTGTTCTCGTATTTTAATTTCCGCTGCATAAATTTAATTTACTCTGGTCGATGTTGTTAACTGATGTTGGTAACATTGATTAACAACATCGTGAATTTGAGAATTATTCTTATATCCATGGACCTTCTAATTCTACAAAATATAATTAATTAACATCCTAGAATGTATGAGTAGTTAAATCAACTATCAAACATAAATATTCAGAAAAAATAGTTCTTAATCTAAAACTACTGCTCTGCTGGAGGATCAGATGGAGGCTGCCGAGGCCGAGGTGCTCCCATCTCTACGACGACTTTCTCCACCACTTGCTTATGGTGCATCGCCTGCATCTCGAGTCGTCCTTGCCCATGCGCCTCGCGCTGCTTCCGATGGGCCCGCTTAATCGCCTGGATCTAACTCTTCAAAGCATGGAGCTGTGTTTGGAGCTCCATGACACAACTATTTGGAGAAGAGGAGACATGGCCTCTGGAAGTCTTCAAAGCCAGAAGACTCCCTAAGCATCCCGTGCCAAATGGTGACCCTTCTTCACTCCGACGATCTCTAGATAAACCTCGTCCTTTTCAACGTCGTTAGGGTCCTGTGACGCCACACATCTCTCCTCTAAACGTCTTAGACTCTCCTCCTAAAATATTTTGATTGATATATAATTTGACTTAATTAGTATTATAATTATATATACATACATATATATGTGTATATATATATAGTATATATATATATATATATAGTATATATATATATATATATATATAGGTGGGTTCAAAATGCGAACCCATATCAATTATATGCGAACCTGCGAACTAGTGCTTTTATTATACAATCACAGTGCTTTATTAATATTTTCAGTTATATACACCAGTTAGTGCTTTTATTATACAATTCGAATGCTTTTAATTAAATAAGAAAATACACTAAAAAATCCATCCATCCATTAATTGGCATCTAAGGCCAATAATTGACTTTAGGTTCACATATAGGAACATGGTTCTCATTTGAACCTAATCATCTCCACCCTATATATTAATGCAAAATCCTCCTATCCTATGTGTCTGCTTCTCATGCTTTCGTTAGCTTTGGAAAAAAAATTGGTGCTTCGGTGTCATCCGAGCCTAATATTAACCCTAATTTAGTATTTTTTTCTTTTTATATATTTACCTACTTTAATACTTTCTAATATTATATTTTGCCTAATTCAATAATTTTTCTTTTTATTACATCTTACCTACTATAATACTTTCTTTAACAAATTTTGTCCAATTCAATATCTTACTTTTATTCTTCTAATATAAAAATATAAAATTTATATCTAATTAGAAAAAATATATATAAGTTGAATTAATTTTTATTTACAATAAAAGTTGAAATAATTTTATTATAATTTTAAATATTTATATAAGAAAAATATGAGTTATATAAAATTATTACAAAAGGAAATAAATATAAAAATATAAACTTAAAGTTTTTTTTATCTAATCCAAATATAATAAATTGAAAATAATATTAAAAATATATATGAAAAACTATTGTTACACCAAACAAAAAACAAAAACAAAGTGAAAAAAAAAAGAATATAATACTAATACTAATACTAATACTAATAATAAATTATTATGCCTAGAAAAATAAATATTAAATATATTCTAAATCTTTTTATCTAATTCAAATATAATGCATTGATACATATATATTATATATCTGCACGAACAAATTAGTATCTTACGCAGAAAAAAAATTAAAATAATATTACATATACTACAAGTTAGATGCACGACATTTTTTCAATAGAATTATCAGTGTCTTATAAATTTAATATTTTATATCACATATTCACATGTAACATGCGGGTGTTGTATATTTTACATTTTTTCAAACTCAATTTTATGCGGGTTTCCCCGTTATTATTAAATATTGATTAGACATCGATACAATGCGGCACGAGTTGAGAGTATGACATCCGTTTATATTTTCAAAGTATGTAAGTAATATTATTAACGAATTCAATCTAAACACTAAAATACAAAATAACGTAATAATAATTCATAAGTAGAGATTAGGCACGGGTTTAGAATGTGACTTCTTTTGAATTTTTATAAGTATGTAAATAAATTATTAACGAATTGAATCTAAGCATGAAAATAAAGATTTAATAATTATAATAATTAATAAATAAATTAGACATGTACAAGGCAAGAGTTGAGAATACATCATTTGGATTTTTCATTTTACATAAAAAAAATTATAATTATCGCAAATATTTTTATATTTATCTTTTGATAAACCCCGTGTAATACACGGGTATTAAACTAGTATATATATATATATATATATATATATATATATATATATATATATAATATATATATATATATATATATATATGATTGGGTTCAAATGAGAACCCCGTCCTTATATGTGAACCTGTGGACTCACCTTGGCCTTAGATCTAATCATGTGTGTTGACAATATTTTTTCTATTTTTTTAATTTTATTAAATCAACAATATGGTAGGTAAGGGAGGTTTATGTCTTTTTACATAAATCAACAAAAAATCCCAAATCACTGTCATTCTTCTTTGCGGTCTCCGCCCTTCCAAATCCCAGATTGGGATCGTTTCTCAAAAAGTCGAAAATTGGCTCCTTCCTTCTCCAAGTCAGAATCGGCGCCGGTTGTGCCCTCCCATTCGGTCGGCGGAAGCAATCCGTAGCCGGCGGTTTCCGGTGACTTCCCGCAGCGACAGGAGGTGACGGTGAACCGGGCGGCGGGAGATCGGCGACCTCTCCCTCCCTCGAACTTCGACAGCGGCTGGAAGTGCGGCGCCGTTCCACTCCGTTCGGCGATGGCAACGGAGGTACCAAGTCCGGCACAAGCACGCCTCCTCCAAGTCCGGCACAAGCTGACGACCTGCTCGGCCACGGCGCTGACGATCTACTCAGCCACAATGCCTCCACCAAGTCCGGCACAAGCACGCCTCCGCGATCTATGCCCTGAAAGTCATCCACGGCCAAAATCTACCTCCATGCGCTGAGCGGTCTCGAAAAAACAGTGTTTAGTGTAGTAAAAAGCACTGCAACAATATAAGAAAAGCACTCCAAATTTTTGTCCAAATTCATGGTACAAGTATATGTCCAGATTCATGTTGCTTTTTTTATAGTAGTGTAGTGCTAAAATTTAGTCATATGCGATGCTTTTTACTATTCAGGTTTTTTAATTTATGGTGCAAGTATATGTCCATCATGATGTAAGTATACGTCCAGATTCATGGTGCTTTTTATACAGTACTGTAGTGTTAAAATTAGTCATATGCGATACTTTAACTATTCAGGTTTTTTAATTTAATTATATTTATTTTATTTTTATATTTTAAAACATGCAATATGTATCTTAAATCGTAGATTTCGAGAATGTGATTAATTTGATATGTATTTTATTCAAAACGAATAAAAAATTGAGAAAGTTATGATTTGTTGAAAATTTTAGTTTTGTTTCAAGTTTTGAATTTGCAGTTTATAGACGAAATTTGCGATGCTTTTTGTATACAATCGTAGTGTTTTTTTTCTTAATCTATTGTACTTTCCAAATAACAATGTAGTGCTCTTTGTAAACGTTGATATATGTCCAAAATACCATTTTAATTAATTAATGCATTTTTTTACATTATTACCATGCTGACATGTCATGGTCTCAACCATCAAGATTATCCAATCTAATGGTCAAGATGAGTCCCTAGGTTCACATATAATGACGGGTTCTCATTTGAACCCAACCATATATATATATATATATATATATATAGGACTAGGTTCAAATGAGAACCATGTCCTTATATGTGAACCTAAGGTCAATTATGAGCCTTAGATTAAATTAAATGGATGGATCGAATTTTTTGTATATTTCCTCATTTGATTAAAAGTATTAGGATTGTATAATAAAAACACTGCTGGTATATAATAAAAGCACTAGTTCATAGGTTCGCAAATAAGGATATGATTTTCATTTGAACCCACCCCTATATATATATTCTTACGGTTGTCTGCTGTGATACAAGATCAGTGAATGTATCGTCGGGTCTCTGGTTTGTAGTCAATAAAAGCTCGATGCAGTGGGTTCCCTACCAAAATCCTCATGCAATATTCAATTTTTGAATTACATTTTAATTTACTATTAATTATGAACTAATTAATTACTTACGAGATAAATTTACAAACACAAATTTAAATCTATTTATTGAGCTAACGTGCATGACCAATCATAGTTCGAGATCCACCTTTGTGCTTTGATATCCCAGTACCGAGGTCGTCGGGCTTGCTCATCCTATTTTGCTTGCCTGCTCGGACTGTCTCTTGTTCTCTTTCTTATCAAACTCTACTAGCCACCTCCTTCAGATGACCTCGCCACGCAATTGGGCACCCTCCCTCCGCTCTCTACTTTTTCTTCCACTCACGACATGAATGAGCCATAGAAGCATAATATTTATCATGTACGAGCTGCTCATAATATAAACTCGGGTCCCAATAATAGTGTTTCTACAAAACAAAATAATTTAATTAATATAAAACTATTATATGTAACAAAATTTGAAAATATTAGTTAATTACTAGAAACTCGGGCCACCACAACTCATGATGAGACTGGGGGATATACTCGTATTTCCACTAATTGGAGGTGTACACGAGCCTCGTGGATCACTCGAAGAATCGTCGGTAACTCTGTGTAGTGATTGTGCAACATAATAAAATTTGTGGTTAATTAGAGCAAAATATATTAACATAAAGAATTTATAAGAAATGAAAATTAAATTAAAGTTAATTACTTCGAGGGGACGATATAAACCTCGATAATACCAGGACATGGTGGCATGGGGCCTCTAAATGTGCTAAAAGTGGATTGGGTGGCTGGAATAGTTGAAGGCGGAATCCCTGCTGATAAGTCGATCATATCATCATCTTCATCATCTAAGTGGTGATGAGACGAGGATGATGAACCAAGAGAAGCATGGACTAAAGATGGGCCAAGGGAAGCACCACGTCCACGACCTCTACCCTTCATCTAAAAAATCATTAAAAATTGAGCATATATGCACATTAAACTAGGTTAAATGAATTAATATAATTTCAAACTATATATGTGTGCATCATTTTATACTTAACCTGATCCGACACTTTCACTATCTAGATTATCATTGAAATCAACCCCAATATCCAAATAATTACAATTTAATCTTAATTTTGAGTTAATTACTAATAAACCCAGCTAATCTTAATTCTTAAAATCAACCACAATTATCATAATAATTATAACTCAACTCTATTTTCTCGATATATCCCAATTAAACCCCAAATAACCCAATTTTTGAAATTAACCCCAAATATCTAAACATTTAAAATTAAATCCTAAATTTTAAATTAATTGATAAATAAACGCTAACCCAATCCTATTTTTAAATTAACTCTAGTTATCTAAATAATTATAATTCAACCCTATTTTTGAAACATTCCCCAATTAAACCCCAGACTAACCCTTATTTTTGAAATCAAACCCAAATATCTAAATAATTATAATTCAACCCTAGATTTTCAAATTAATTACTAATTAAGCCCATAAATAATCAACATTTTGAAATAAATCCACAATTATATATCTAAATAATTAACTAAATATATATAAAAAAAAAAGAAGAATCGGCGGTGGTGGTGGCGCCACTGGATCTGCTGTGGGAGTGGTGTGGGAGCAGTGGTGGTCAGAGATCGGTGGTGGTGGTGACTGCCCTCTTCCTCACTCTCGCCATTTTTTTTTTTTTTTTTTTGCAATATGCAGCAACAGAGGACAGGGGCGGGGGTATAAGAATAGGGTTTTTGCCGAGCTGGCTTATTATTATTATTTCTTTATTATAGTCAACGATTAGATGCCATCATCGACCCGTCGACATTTTCGTTGCTAAATAATGGTGCTTAGACAATGCCAATGGGTTGTTCGCCTACGGCCTTCACATGTCGGTGGCCCGTCGGCATAGACAACCCATCAGTAAGCCGTCGACATATGTTGACGGCTGCTAAACCGTCAGCATTTGCCAATTTTTTTTATAGTGCTGCTTTCGGCCCGAACTCATTGTACAACTCGAAGTTGTTGTAGCTTTAAGCCCGAATTGTCCCAGCACTTCCCACGGCCCAAACCAGTTACTGGACTCTATTCAACTGTTGTCCGCAGTCCGTTCGAGCTGCTGCACTGACCTGTCTGCTGTCCAGGTTCGCCGACAACCATTTTTGCCCAGAGCCAAGGCAATCAACATCGTAGGACTCCGACAATCAATCATTGCAAACACACAACAACTTAAGGCGAAAATCGGGGAGAAACACAAAGTAAACAAAGCTTATAAGAAAACCTGCAACCGATACCGCCTTTACCAAGAAGGTTCACCATCGGTTTGGACTGGAGCTGCAATGTTGGCTACTTCCGACAAGGACAGGCAACTATGGTGAGCTTCGTCACTCCGATCGGGACTGGAGATCAAATAATTGATGTCGGCTTAGATCTCTATTATTTGGTCCTAAGCTCGCAACAAACCGATGAGCAAATTTAACTCCTCGGGATGGCCCAACTTACAAGCCACTAGTAGCAACCACCGAAAAAACTAGCAACCTTGTCCCAGCCACCCTCCTTGTGGAACCCTAGTCTCGAAACCCTACTCGCCGGTGACGAAATCCAGCACACGGAATCACTACAAAGACTGAATCACTTCTCAAACACACTCACTCGGTTTTTATCATAAGAGGTAAATCGAGAGTAAAGACGGAGAAAGAGAGACAAGCCCATAGGTGGAGAAAATATAAACAGTAGTTACATTTGTTGTCGTTAATAGTTACCAAAAGATTTTAAAAATATCAATTAATAACTACAATATATATATTGGTAAAGCTAAAATTTTGTTGATGATTTGTAGATAACTAATGGTTTGATATAATATGAGGGAACAAATAATTTTAGAATGTTGATAATTGTAAATTTTATTTACAAAACGAACTTATCGATGGTAAATTTACCCTATATATTAATGCAAAATCCTCCTATCCTATGTGTCTGCTTCGTATACTTCGTTTGAAAAATAAAAAATTATGGTGCTTCGATTGCTTACGTGTCATCTGAGCCTCACTATATTTTTTTCTTATATATTAATAAATTATGAAAAATAGGATTTATTGTCCTAATAGTATACTACTTACCTTTTAATTAATAACACAATCTAAATAAATAACCTAATAATATGAGTCTTACCTTTAATAAAATAACCTAAATAAAACTCTAATAATATAAAATAAAAAAAATAAGAAACATAATCTAATAATATACTAATTAATATTTAATAAAATAATCTAAAATAAATATATTAATAACATGAGTCTTACCTTTGTGTTGTCGTAAGAAACATAATTAAATGTTTTTTCATTGTATTAGTTGAGTATTTAACAAGAAAAAAGAAATAAAACAAGGTCCACAAAACTTTCAACTAAAAACGGGTCCACATGTAATTACATTATGTACATCAATTGGGATATTCTACTAATTATGTGTCCACATTTGTCTTTTATTTTTTATATTTTTTTTAGTTTTGTATTAATCTAAAAAAAAAGAAACATATTTAATAATATTCTAATTACTTTATCATATTATACTAACCCTAATAATATAATTAATAAAATAATCAAAATAAATAACCTATTATATTAGTCCTAATAAATTATGAAAAGTAGGATTTATTGTCCTAATAGTATACTACTTACCTCATAATTTAATAATATAATTAATTAAACAACCTAAAATAAAATTCTAATAATACAAAACTAAAAAAAATAAGAAACATGATCTAATAATATAATAATTACCTTATCTTATTATAATAACCCAATAATCACCCCCATATATTAATGCATAATGATCCTAACTTATGTGTCTATTCGTATGCTTCGATTGACAAATAAATAATTCTGGTGCTTCGTTTGCTTATGTGTTATTCGAGCCTAATATTTACCTAATTTAATACTTTTATTATTATTGTATCTTACCTAATTTAATTCTTTTATTATATTTTTTCTTATTCAATACTTTTCTTTGATTCTCCTAATATAAAAATAGAAATAAGTCATATATACTTAGTAGATAATATCTAAATTAGTTATTTTAGCTAAAATAAAAACTACATATGAAAAATTTTTAATTAAAAAACCTTATTATGAGAATAATTAAATATTTTTTATTGATAATATAATTTAAAATAATTTTATTTTTGGAGTTTCAAATATTATATATAGGTAAAATATGAGTTATTTACAATAATTTAAGTATCTAACTAAATATTAGTAATGTATTCAATCTAAACATAAAAATATTGAGTTATATGCTAATAATTAATAAACATTGATTAGACACCAGTACAATGCCACACGGGTTGAGAGTAACATCTTTTGAATATCTCAAAGTATGTAACTAATAATTATTAATGAATTTATTCTAAACATTAATACATGAAATAATTTAATAATAAAACTTAATAAAATTGATATTAGACACGGGTTTAGAATGTGACGCCTTTTGAGATTTTGTAAATATGTAACTAAGATTATTAATGAATTTAATTTAACATCAAATACAAAATTATTTAATATTTATAATAATTAATAAATAGATTAGACATGTACAAAACACGGGTTGAGAATACATTATTTTAGTATTTTATTTTAGATTTAAAATTAAATAATTATCATAAATCTTTTTATATTTATCTTTTGATAAGTCCCGTATAATACACAGGTGTTAAACAAGTATATTTATGCAAAATCCTCATAATGTATGTGTCTGCTTCGTACGTTTCACTTGGATAATAAAATTTTTTGGTGTTTCAGTTGCTTATGTGTCAGTCGAGCCTAACTTATACCTAATTTAATATTTTTCTTTTATTGTATTTTGCCTAATTTAATATTTTATTTTTATTATATTTAGCCCAACTTAATAGTTTTTTTCTTATATTTTGTCTAATTCAATAATTTTCTTTTATACTTCTAAAATAATAGCATGAATAAGTCATATATAATTAGTAAAAAAATCTAAATTAACTATTTTAATTAAAAGACAAATTACATATAAAATAAATTTAATTACAAAAAAAACTATTTATGAAAATGATTAATAAATTATATTTATAATAAAAGTTGAAATAATTTAATTTTGAAATTTTAAATATTCTATATATGTAAATTATGATATATTTGCAATAATTGGAGTATGTAACTAAATGTTAGTAATGAACTCAATCTAAATATAAAAAAATGAAATTATATAATAATAATTAATTAATATTTATTAGATAATAACACAATACGAGAAGGTTTGAGAGTATAACACTTTTTGAATTTTTCAAATATGTAACTGTAATTACTAACACAGTTAATCTAAGCATAAGTATAAAATGATTTAATAATAATTAATTAATATATATTAGAGAGGGTTGAAAATGTGACATCTTTTGAACTTTTATAAGCAGTAAATATAATTATTAACGAATTTAATCTAAACATTAAAATATAATAATTATAATAATTAATAAACTGAATAGGGCACGTGTTGATAACAAATCCTTTAAATATTTTATTTTAAATTTAAAATTTTATAATTTTCACAAAAAATCCCGTGTAATACACAGTTGTTGAACTAATTAAGATTTATTTTAACACACGAAAATTGATTTCAGCGATAGAAATTCGTCTTTTCTTGATCATAGAATTATACACTCTTAATTATCCCCCCAACAATCGTTTAAGAGATTTTTTTATCCCCCAATAAAAGTCAAAGGATAGCTGTCAATATTATATAATCCACCGACAATACGGGATATTAAGTTATTAACACATGGATGAATATTTTAATGCCACTTATTACTACGGCATTTCGAAGGGTTCTTAAAAAGAGTAGCAAATAGCAATGTTAAATTAAACCAAAAAACCACAGAAGGATTAATTAAACTGAATTTCAGACATGTATTATTCATGGGATAGCTCTAATCTTAGCGATATTTTAGCTGCTGCGTTCACTTATGGAGTTTGTCGATCACTATGGCTACTTAGCAAAGAATTACATAATAGGGGTCTACTCGACGTGGTACGCTCTGCTTGTTTTTATAATAAATAAGTTTTGCTCACATAATTGATTTATCTTTTTCTTTGGTTGATTCAATCGAGCAAGTTATTTTCATTTTTGTATTATATTAAAAGAAAATTCATCTTGTTCTTGTCTGTGTTTTAATTTCATTATCGCTTAATTCTTTTCTATTCTATTCTCTCATTTTTATCTCTTGAGTTCTTTAATTTTATTTGGTGAACTGGTATAATACAGCATCTACATAGAAAGCTTCTTCATGTAATGGTGGGATTGGTTACCATGCTTTGCTGGCCAATATTCAGGTATTGATTTCAAGATTTTCTTAAAAAAGTAAAAAATATTTTTTTTAAAGCAGAAAATTATTATTTTATTTTATTTTTATTTTAAGGCTAATTATGTGTTAATTACCAATGTTACCACCAGTTGTAGTTGGCGGGGAAGAATTCTAGCAGGTTTTGTTCCGAGCTTGTGCATGATTAAAGGAATTGCTGCTGGCCTTAAATCCCAAAAAGATGACCAACTTGTCAAGTTTTTCAAAAAATACAGAAATTCCAGGTTCTGTATAACATTCATCAATTTCAATATACGCATGTCGACGATTTATGAGAGCAGTGTTGCTTTTATGTCTAATCATAAGCCCTTTCGAGTTAAATAATACAAAATTGAGTTTGTAAACATGTGATATAAAAAATTAAAAAATCTATAGAATAATTATAATTATATTAAAAAACGTCGTATATCTGATTTTAGTATATGTATTATTATTTTATTTTGTTTACTCTTTTTTTTCCTGCGTAAGACATTAATTTGTTCATACAGATATAAATATGTTTATCAATGCATTTTATTGGAATTAGATAAGGAGATTTAGAATATATTTAATATTTATTTTCCTATGTGTAATAATTTGTTATTATTAGTTTTTGTTGTTGTTATTTCTCTCTCCCTCTCTCTCTTTTTTTCTTTAGCGTAACAATAGTTTTTCATATAAATTTTTACCGTTATTCTCAATGCATTATATTAGGATTAGATATTCAAATTTAAGTTTATATGTTTTATATTTGGGAAAATTGCTTTTTTTGTCCATTATGTTGTCCACTTTCCAATTTAGGATCAAGATATTGTCCACTATCAAAATACATACACGAAGTTGGTAAAATTATCAAAAAAGGTACAAAATTATCAATTTCGGGCCAAGATGATGACGTGGCGTGATTATGTATTTTCTTATCATTTTTTATTTAATTTTATATAATTAATTATTTTCTTATTATTATTTTTTAATTATAATTATTTCCATTCGACCCGGACTCCACTCCGACCCTTCATGTGCTGGAGCATCTGGGACTCGGTCAGGCCGTCGTGGAATATGGGGAGCTTCATTTCGTCGATGCGGATGGATTTGGGGACGGTGGCGTCAATTAAGGTTTCGAGGTTGTTGAAACCGACGAACTGGGACATTTGGGATTGGTCTTAGGGTGTGGCGGAGTTATGGCGGCGGGGGAAAGTGTCACTCGGTTTGAGGGCGTCGACGGAGATGGATCCGGAGGGGATGAATTGTGCTGAATTGACATTCTTGTTGTTGCCTGGGATTATTACGCTCGGGGATAATGAGGAGATGTACCTTGAGGATTTATGTACGGAGATTGGAATTTGAAATCAGGCGTTTGAGGATGCCAGAGCTGGCTAATTTTCTGGCTCGCTCCATTTTTTTTTTCTTTTTGTGAGAAAATGGCAGCACCCTAAATGGGATGGGATGAGTGAGTGCGTATGCTCAGCTCTGCTCTCTCTTTTTTAGTGGCAAAAATGAGGGAGACGGAAAAACAATTCAGCACAATTCATCCCCTCCCGATCCAGCAAAAATTCAGCACAATTCAGCAGCCACCGAGTCCCAGATCCAGATGCTCCAGCACATGAAGGGTCGGAGTACGGGTCGAATGAAAATAATTATAATTAAAGAAAAATAATAAGAAAATAATTAATTATATAAAATTAAATAAAAAATGATAAGAAAATACATAATCACGCTACGTCATCATCTTGGCCCGAAAGTGATAATTTTGTACCTTTTTTGATAATTTTACCAACTTCGTGTATGTGTTTTGATAGTGGACAATATCTTAGTCCTAAATTGGAAAGTGGACAACATAATTGACCAAAAAAGTAATTTTCCCTTTTATATTTATTTCCCTTTTGTAATAATTTAATTTTATATAACTCGTATTTTTTATAAATAGAATATTTAAAATTCTAAAAATAAATTTATTTCAAGTTTTATTATAAATAAAAATTAATTCAACTTATTTAGATTTTTCAAATTAAATATGACTTATTTATTTTTTATATTAGTATAATGAAAGTAAGATAATGAATTAGGAAAAATATTGAACTAGGTAACATATAGTAAAAGAAAAATATTAAATTAGAAAAAACATACGATAGAAAAATATTAAATTAGATGAAAACATATAAAAGAAAAATATTAAATTAAGTAGATATTATGTTCGATTACACCAAAATACCATAATTATTTTCAAAGCTAACAAAGTATGAAAAATAGACACATATGATAGGAAGATTTTGCATTAATACATAAGGAAGATACTTATTAAAAAAAAAAAAAAAGGTCGTGGCTCAAATCATAAATACTCAATTGACAATTTTTTATCTTTTACAAACTATCCTCAACAGGTACACTTTTAATAAATGTTTGTAATTATAAAAGGTAACTAAAACTTTGTGGGGTAGCTTTAGTAGTACTTTATCTAGTACAATGAATATCAAATACTTCTAATACTAAAAAACTAAATACCAAAATAATAATTTCGTACGACTAAATAATAAAATATTACAAAATAAAATATTATTTACTTTTCACACATGATTTGAAATCAAATACAATATAATATTATATTATCATTCACTTTCAAACATGTTGACATCTACAATAGAAAAGTAAGATTATGAATCCTATAAGAATTCTTAATATTCATGTAATATTCTGAATATCTCAAAATTTTGAATATCATGATTCAAAATTACAAAATTTGCTAATCCAAAGAAGCTCTTTATGATAAAATTAATTTCAAGTGTAATTTTAAGATTTATCCAGATCATAATAATATTGGGATAAAGATTTGGGCATTAATATTGCTGTGTATATTTAGCAGGGAGCTGCTCAAGGCAGCACTTGGTTATACTCTGAATATTGCTTGGGTTACTATATTTTACTGGAGGACCCCTTTAGCCATTGCCGCAATATGCAATCTCTGTGCTGGAGATGGTATTTTCTTTTGCTAATACATTTTATTTATTTAATGTGAATTAATTCATTCCACTAAAGTAAATTAAAATATATTTTATTATTATCTTCAAATTGTCTTACATAAATGATTGAATTTGTTTTCAGCCATGGCTGATATTGTAGGGAGGCGATTTGGTGGCAGGAAACTTCCGTACAACAAAAACAAATCATTTGCGGGTAGCATTGGCATGGCATTTGCTGGCTTCTTTGCTTCCATATTGTAATTCTTTGCCACATATACAAGTTTGGTCTAGTTAAAAATAAATCAAATTACATCTTAAATTACAAATATATACTTCTTATTAGGTATAACTACGAAATTATCCCCATTTTTTTGTTCCGATTGATAAATTAATGGACGTTTTTGCACAGATATATGTACTATTTTTCCTGGTTGGGGTACATTCAAGGAAGTCAAGACATGGTCTTGGGATTCTTGGTGGTCTCTGTGGTCTCCTCACTGGTCGAGTCCCTTCCGTTCAACACTAAATTTGATGACAATCAAACGGTGCCGATCGCCTCCATGTTGGTCGGAACCTTTGTTCTCTGATCTTGAAGCCATGGTATATGAATCAAGGTGATTTTATTTTCCTACTCCTTATTGGAGATACATTCGAAATTTTACTATGGGCATCTGGAAATGAGACTCTAAGCGAATGAAGGGAAGCTCGAAGAGGGTCGAGGTGGCATGGTATATGTGATCGTTTAGTCAACAAGACGAGACATACATCCTCGTTATTTTAAATGTCACTTTAATTTTTTAACTTTACGATAAATATTTATTGTAAGGTGAATGAAATTTTATCGCAATGAACATTTATCAGAATATACATAGAATATTTTTATCATAGCAAATATGAACATTTTAATACTTGTTACGTGTTAATAAATGTATATTTATTATATTAAAGATAAAATTTATCATAACAAATAAAAAATATTATTCTAATATAGATGAATATGTATCACATTAAAAATGTTCTTTCCACCCGAATATATGTACCTAATAATTTGGCACAAAAATACCCTTACTTATTTACCCTACAGGCCTCAAGCCAATTCAATTAAAGTAAAATATCCCAACCCACACTGCTCTCGCCCCTTCTTCTAATTTATTTTCTTTGGCTGCAAGAACATCTTTAACAAGGGGCGGAGGAAAAGGGGTTGACTGCTAAATGGGAGGGGATGAGTTTTTTTTGGGGCTGGAGAGGAAGGGAGAGGAAGGGAAAAAGGGGGAAAAAAAGGGGCTTTGACCAATTAGGCTAAAAGCATAGAGCCATATTCTATTTAGGCCAAACGTTTTTTTATATATTTTTTATATTTAACTCCTATATATACATTATAAATTTGCCCTTATTGAAACTAAACTAAATTAATACAAACCCTCTTTATAATACGAGGCAAATAATACGAGACAAAAACTTCTTTATAATGCGTTGTTCTTTGATTCGATGTTCCACGCGCCATTACAATTCACACAATTTTCAGAATACAATTCACACGATAGAGTGGGAGCAGTTTGAATTTCATACTTTCCTTTATACCACGCGCCATTACAATTCACACAATTTTCAGAATACAATTCACACGATAGAGTGGGAGCAGTTTGAATTTCATACTTTCCTTTATATAATTTCATACTAAATTTAACCATTCAAATTTACAAAATTTTCATACTTTCCTTTATATAATTTCATACTAATAAAGTTTCGTACTAAATTTAACAATTCACACAATTTATAGAATACTTTCCTTTATATAATTTCATACTAATAAAGTTTCGTACTAAATTTAACAATTCACACAATTTACAGGATAAGAGCAGTTCGAATTTCATACTTTCCTTTAAAACTTCATACTAATAAAAACTTAAATGGATTTGATTGGTCCTTTTAGTATGATCAATTCACACCATTTTCAAAATACAATTCACACAATTCTCAATCGTAGCAGTTCCAATTTAATACTTCTTTAGAATTTCATACTAATTTGGAAAAGACTATTTCATACGAATTTGGAAAAGACTTTTAGAATTTCATACTAAGATTTTGATTGGTTCATGTTTTTTTAGTTGATGTGTTATGATTGAATTTCATACTATCTTTCTATACACCATATTCTGAAAAATTCCATACTTATTATTTTTTTTTGTTAACGGGCATGATTGAATTTCATACATGTTTTTTTTAAGAATTTCATACATGTTTCTATGAATTTTTAGAATTTCATAAAATTTGACATTACAATTCACACAATTTCCCCATTATAATTCACACAATTCATACAAGTTTTTTTAAGAATTTCATACATGTTTCTATGAATTTTTAGAATTTCATAAAATTTGACATTACAATTCACACAATTTCCCCATTATAATTCACACAAATTTCCCCATTATAATTCACACAATTTTTAGAATTTTGTTGGAAAAGCCTCGTATTCATGTTTTGGAATTTGTTGTGAGCAGTTCGATTTTGTTGGAAAAACCTGGAATTTRGTTGTTTCACGCAAGTRGTTGAGAGAGTTTATTTAGGGGCAATACAACCAGTTTTTATTTATAATTATTAATTAATAAAATTAACTTGGCCTTAATGGGATAAAATATTTTAAAGTAACTAAACGGTAAAGAGAAGTTTTGATTTGGTACTACTCGGAAATTTCCCAAAAAAAAGAAACTATGAGTTTATTTATAGTTATATACTGTAATATAATTTGTATAGTTTAATCGGTGTAATTTAACTAATTGAAAAAGGGAAATACATTAATTTAAGAAGTAAATTGAGAATTAATGTTGACGGCTTAGAAATTCTTCCACCATTGAAGAATCACCGCACACTTCTTTATTTCCTCGATATCGAATTTTCTGGTCTTCAGAAACCTGTTTCATCACGCCTAACCAATTAGTATCTAAAGTTTGAGAAAATTATAAGGAACGAAATTTAGGGATAATTACAAAAATGCTCCTATGGTTTGAGCTAATTATGAAAAATACCCAAGTTTTTGAAAATTACAAAAAAAAATAAAATAAAATTAAACGTACAGGAAAAATACACGTACAATTTGATATTGGCTGACATTGTCCTCATTCATTAGCAAAAATTATTTCAAATATTCTGGCATTTACAGTAAAACCTCTATAAATTAATAACGTTGGGACCATGAAATTTTATTAATTTAGAGAGATATTAATATATCGATAAATTTATATTTTATTAATTAAAGGAGAGACTTTTTAAATTCCGCATATTTAGTACATATGTATTGATAATAAATGAATTCATATATGTTTCGTTGATTATATTCATTCACCAACCAATTCTTTGTAACTAAATAAATATATTCATTTATAATATCAATTCATTGTAAATAATTAACTATTATATCCATGGATGCATGTATCAGTTTATCGGAATTACTTAAATATACATGTTTATATTAATTCTTTACACTTAAATAACTATTATAGCCAATTAAATATATTCATGCATGATGAATGAAACATATACTATATAAATTTCAATATGGAAACAAAATAACTCATAACACCCAACAATGTATTCTCATCTAAAAGGCATCGCAAAATTATTCATGAATGATCAAATGCGTAAAGTATTATGTGAATATAAGAGGGACCATCCCACATGCACTTAAAAAGATTTACAAGAGTCGGTTGATGAAAAATACCATTTAAAAATTAGTCAACGTATAATATCAAACACTCTCAAGAGATCATCGGAGTACCTTTCATCCAACTTTGATAAAGATGGGGATATTAAGCAATACAAATTGGCGAAATATCCAGATATGGAGAAGGTTCTTTATGAATGGTTTCTTCAGTACTAATTGAGTCAACATGACCGGAGAGCTTATTTTGGACAAAGCAAAGGACATAATGAAGCTTTTGTATCCTAAACACCCTCCTGAACATCAATTTTCTCAAGGTTGGCTTGAAAAATTCAAGGTAAGACATGGTACTAAATCATTCTGTCGTTTTGGAGAAAGTGGTTTGGTTGACATGCAGGACATAGAAATGAAACTGAATGCTATAAGGGAGAAAATAAACCAATTTCCCTTGAAGGATATTTATAATATGGATGAAACAGGTTTGTTTTACAGGTTACAAGCTGATCACTCTCTTGCAACCAAGCAACTTGAGAGAAGAAAGTAAGACAAAAAGAGGCTTACAATTGTTATTTGTTGCAACGAGGATGGTTCGAAAAAAATTCCTTTATATTAGAAAATATGCAAAGCCAAGTTGCTTCAAAAATATCAACATGAACAGCATCAATTATCATTATCGTGCCAACAAGAGGGCATGGATGACTAGTGTGCTTTTTGATGAATATGTTCGCTGGTTTAATCACAAAATGAATGGCAGAAGAATCTTGTTGATGGTTGACAATTGTCCAGCCCATCCAAAAAATATTGAAGGGTTACGGAATGTCGAGTTTTTTTTTTCCACCTAACATGGTATCAAAGATTAAACCATGTGATGCAGGAATAATTAGAGCTTTCAAGATGCACTATCATAGGAGATTCTACAAAAATCTACTGGAAGGTCATGATTTGGGGCTACCTAATCCTGAAAATATTAATGTTTTAGATGTCATCAATTTTTTAGTCTCCGCTTGGACAATCAATGTTTCTCAAGTGTCAATAGCAAATTGCTTTCGGCACTTCAAAATCCGTTAAAATGAAGAAATCTCAAGCGACTTAAGTCACATAAACATTGAAACAAGCATACATGAGCTTGAGAATATGATCAAGGATGTTGATTATCGCAATGAAATAGACGTCAACAAATCGGTGGATTGTCGCGGTGAAAATGGTGAATATTCAATGGTTCAAAGTTTAGAGAAAATTGTTGCTGATATTATTGAAAATCCCACTAATGATGAAGCTGAAGATGATTCAATACCGTTGGAACCAGTCACGAGAAAGGAAGCTTTGAGCGCGACAACAACTTTTCACAGTTTTTTGTTGCAGGTAGAGAAATCAACACCGGAACTCTTGGTTGCAATTAAAAAGGTTAGGGATGAAATCCATTTAGATTTAAATTTTAAGAGAAAACAAGTAACAATAGATTCATATTTTAGCAAAAATTACCATAATATTTATAATTGTAATATTTATGAATTATTAATCAGAATTTTAATGGGACCTAATATTTATAAAGGGATTTTTCGAAAAATTATTATCTTATTATCATATCAAATTTGATGATTTTTTACAAAGGCCCAAGTCGGGACCGGGAGATTTTATTATTTTAGAGATTTTATTAATTTATAGAGTATTAATTTATAAAGGTTTTACTGTATATAAACATTACATATAGACCCTTAAAATTAAAACACAATCAAACTTCAAGGATAGTTTTTATAATTTTTTCAAAAATATCTGGATTCTTTTTGTAATTAGCCCTATCATTTTCTTTGTAATATCATTAATGATCTAATGTACCAAAAGTTACAAAAGAAAATAAGAATCTTACAGTTTGATACTATCTTACATTGTCCTCATCCATAAGAAAATATATTTCCCAAAACACAACACTAATATTTATAGAGATTTAAACCAAAATCAGAACTCAAGGGTTATTTTGTAATTTTGAAACCTTTTAGAGATTTTAGAGATAATTACAAAGCATGCCCCCGATACTTTATCTAATTAAGAAAAAACCCAAAAATAGTGAAAACTATAATTTTTTTTAAATGACGAAATTTGGAGATTACAATAGATAATAACAATTGACATATTTCATAAGTAGCAACAGAAACCTATGTTCCACATAATGCTTGAATATATTATCTTTCAAATACTAAAAACCTGAAGAGATCAGATTTTATAATAATGTTTTACAGTCTAAGTAGCTTAAACTCGGGAGTGGAAATACCATTGAATCTAGAGACCTGTGATTTCATATATATTGTATTTAGCATGTCACTAGAGCCAACCCAAGCCACAGTCTCCTATTTCAATTCTAGTACAGTTTAAAGACTTGTAAATTGCCTGCTCTATGATATTTGAATGCATCTCGCCCCATTTAAAAGAAATTGGTAAAAATCAACCATAAATGATCTGATTATAAAGTTTATGACTCATCAAGGCACAAAAGAAATAGCATATGATAATTCTCAAGTTGTTGAAACTCCATATTCATCATCAAAGTGGTTGAATAGACGCAATAAACATAATGAATGTATAATATCAATTTTGCTGGAAATATTCAACCTAAGAACTCAACTAATGTGTGATTAGGGCTGAGCGCGGGACTCAGAAATTACCGAACTGTTCCGAAAACTGAACCGAAATCGTCCCGAATTGAAAAAGATCCGTTGACTATTTGACTTTTTCCGAACCGAGCCGATTTTTTTTGGTGAGAACCAAATTATACTGTACCGTACCGAACCAAAAACTGAGTTAAACCGAAACCGTACCGAACTGAGGAACCAAAACTAAGAACCAAATTTAAAATATTTAAAATTTATAAGTATTCATTCTTTGAATTTTATGTGAAATTTAGTACTAACTTAAATATTTTATTAAATAGTGATAATATATAATAGCAACAAGACTAGACTTCACATACTTTAATATTAAATAAAACAACAACAATTACAATATTAAAAAAAAATTATAAACTAACAATTGCCTGCCCTATAAAAGAAAAAAAACCTAGCTAGTTCTCTCAACTCTCAAGCCGACTTGCGGACGAAATAAAACCTACTTCTCTCAACTCTCAGATCTAATTTCACAGCCTCCAGGCCCTCTACTCTACCCATCAAATTCTCAAACAATACTTTTCACTTGTAGATTCTTAAACAAACCTCAATTATAGCTTTCGTAGTTCGCACATTTGATTCTCGAAAAAGAAAAACCCTAATTGAAAGCGCAGCCTCCTCAATTGAAAGTGTAGCAGGTGATATATTTTTTTAAATGCTTCCATACGAAACCTAATATATTTATGGATTCTTAGGACTCGGTTTTCGATCCGTTTAGAGATTTCGCCAAGGATAGCGTTCGCCTCGTCAAGCGTTGCCACAAGCCAGATTGCAAAGAGTTCACCAAGGTCGCCACTCGGACGGTGATCGAGTTTGTCATGATGGGCTTTGTCGGATTTTTCATGAAGTTAATTTTCATCCTCATCAACAATATTATCGTCGGTGCTAACTAATTTTTAGGTTTATGCTTGGTACAAGAATTTTGGTAACATCCGAAAGCGGAGAAGAAAAGCAGTTTTGTTGATTAGTTAGCTTCTTTTTTCCGAACTTTATAGGACTTTTCCATGTAATAACTGACGATATGTTTCTTCTTTTTTCCTCATATTTTCTGGTTATGAATTTTCATGCGTGATTTTGATGACTAAAAAAATTCTAATATATTTATAATTGAATTTCTTTTGTGTTCAATATAAGATTTTGATGTAAGTTATTATTATTTTTTGCAGCCCTGAAACATGGCATCCCAGAGTCATGGGATTAGGTTATCTTCTAGTAAAAGTGGTAAGGAATATTATTTTTCAATTATTTAATTAGTTTATTTTAATTTTCTGATTTTAATTTATTATAATTTTGTAGTTACTAGTAAGAGAAAGACGAGGCACAACGATTCGAGCAAAACTCAATTGCCACCAACATTAACTGCTCCAAGTCCCTCTATAACAAGTGATTCTGATTCAGACTTAGGTCCAATGGAAGGTACTTACTTATGTTTCACTAGGTGAAAATGGTAGGTCTAAAGTGTGGGATCATTATGTGAAATTAAAAGACTCTGATTGAAATAAGATTGGGAAAGCTCAATGTAGATACTGTGAGTGAGAGTACGGGTGTAAGAGTGAGTAAGGCACTTCAGGGTTGTGGAAACATTTAAGAACCTCATGTAAAAAATGTCCAATCAAGAAGAAGTTAGTTGAAGCACATAAGAAAAAAGATAAAAAGCAAAAGTTTTTACAGTTTCAAAGTGCGAGTGATTCTGTTGATGGCAAATTATCTTCTTGGAAATTTGATCAAGAAGCTGTACGAGAAACTCTAGTTAGGATGATTGTATGGGATGAATATGCTTTTAGGTTTGTCGAGGGGGAATGTTTTAAGAAATTTGTTGAAATTGATATTCCTTGGTTTACTATTCCATCAAGATTTACTATTGCTAGATATTGTTATTCTTTGTTTGTGAAAGAAAAGAAAAAAGTGAAAGCTTTACTTCAACCTCATTGCAAGAGGATCTCCTTAACTATGGACACTTGGACAAGCATTCAAAATGTTAATTATTTGTGTTTGACCGGCCACTTTATTGATTTTGATTGGATGATGTAAAAATGAATTTTGAATTTTGTGTCATAAGGGGTTGTTTGGACTAGGTTTTGTTGGAATTATGAATTCTGGTATTCAGAATCTTGAGTATTCAGAATTCTGTAAATAGTAAGAATCTTTATTTATTATAGGATTCAGAATCCTTTACGTTTTACTGTAGATGTCAAATCATGTCTGGAAAGTGGATGATAATGTATTTTTATATTGTATTTGATGTCAAATCATGTGTGAAAAGTGGATGATAGTGTATTATTATATTGTATTTAGTAATATTTAATTTTTTAAATATAATGATGATGTGATAAAAGAGATGGGTGTGGGATTAAGTGTATGAAATGATTGGTTGTGGATTGAAAATTAGAGTCGTAGAACAAACGAGGATTGAGATTCGTAATCCCAATCCTGGTATTCGCAGTCTTAGACCAAACAAGGCCTAAGAGTCATAAAGGGGTTAATATTAGAAATGTTATTGATTTTTGCATGGATGAGTGGGGTTTGGACAAGGTAATGTGCATTACTGTTGATAACGCATCTTCAAATGATACAGTAATTCAACAATTAAAGAAGAAGTTGTTGAAAAAATTGCTTTTGTTTTGGGTGGGGAAACCTTTCAAATGAGATGTTTTGCTCATATTTTGCAATCAATTGTTAACGATGGACTTGAGATTGCTGATAAATCTGTTAAAAAGATTCGGAATGTGGTTCAATATGTTAGGGCAAGCCCACAAAGGTTGGATTTATTTAAAAAGTGTTGTATGATTGAAAACATAAGATGCAAGGCAACTTTGATATTAGATTGTAAAACAAGATGGAATTCAACCTATTTGATGCTTGACACTGCTTTGCAATTTCAAGAAGCTTTTGATAAGTTAGAAGATATGGATCCGAAGTATGTAGTTGAATTTGGGGATGAGTTGCCTTGTGAGAATGATTGGTTGTATTCTGCCCACTTCACTAAATGTTTGAAGCGCTTTTATGATGTTACTTGTAAGTTGTTTGGTTCTTTGTATGCTATAGTAAATATGTATTTTCCTGAAATAATACGTACTCTATAGGACTTAGAAACTTTTCAAAAGAGCGATGATCCTTGTTTGATGGAAATGGGGAATCAAACGAGGGAGAGATTTGATAAGTATTGGGTTACTATGAACAAAATGAATGAAATGCTTTTCGTTGCTGGTGTATTAGATCCTAGATACAAAATGAAATTCCTATGGGTTAAGTACAAGGTTCATTATAGTGAAAAGGATGCAAATGAGTTGGTGAACAAGGTAATCGCATCATTAAAAACCTTGATTGAGGATCATAAGATCATGAATGAAGAAAGTGGAATCACTGACTCATGTCTAAGTCATGCACAGAGTTTTGGGATGGATACTATAATGGAAGATGATGTCGATGAATTTTTTTTGGAAGAGGAGAATCAACAAAAGGTAGCTACTAAAGATGAGTTGGATAGGTATTTGGAGGAATTAGCTTAAATATACACCCATGATCTTGATATTTTACTTTGGTGGAAAGTTAATTCGGTTAGATATCCGAACTTAAGTTGTGTTGCCAGGGACGTTTTAGTTATTCAATCATCAATTGTTGCTTCTGAATCAGCTTTCAGCATCGGCGGTCGTACATTAGATCACTTTAGGAGTTCCTTGACTCCTACCACAGCCAAAGTCCTTATTTGCTGCCAAGATTGGCAAAGAAACTCTAAAGCATCTAACGAAATTGAAGAACTGGTACATGATATGGAAAATTTAGAGATAGGTACACTTTTTATAAATGTTTTTAATAAATTTAAATTATTTGCTGTTAATAATCTATAATTAATAACTTCTCTCTCTCTCTCTCCATGCAGATGCAATTCAAGATCCTGAATTGAAAGAGAGTATCTTGCTAAGGACAGTTTTTGAATGTTGGTTCATAACGTTCGCTTCCTCTTCTAGGTACAATAATTTAAACTATAAATTTTTGCTTCCCCATTTGTATGATTAGAGGTTGAAGGGTGAAGAATTACTGGTCTCGTTGGTTGGTTTGGACACTTCTTATTTTATTTTATTAATTTATTTGTGTTTTCAAGGTTTTTGAGCACTATGTGAACGTTATGGCTTGGAGTGTTGTGTAAAAGATCTGGAGGCTATATTTCATTTAGATTATTGTCTTGCATTTATTTATTTATTTATTTATTTATTGTGTGTTTTTACTACATTATTAGTCGATTGCAATGTTTGTCATTTGTGTTTGCGTAGCCCATTTTAACATGTTATCGTTCATCACTTCATTGTTTAGCATTATTGATGATCAAGAAAATCATTTTCTAGAAATTCTTATATTTCATGCTCCAAGTTAGCCCTTTTAACACGTTATCATTTATTGTTTATTTTATTCTTGAAGGTGGTCGAACAAATAAAGGCGGAGGAAAGGGTGTTGAACTTGCTCTAGTTTTGGTTGGCATCGTGAAGAATCTAATATGAAGAGTCTTTTGGAAAAACTGTTATTATTCTAGGAATTAATGTATTAATTTAAATGCATTTTATGTATTTTTCTGGTTGTATTTTGGCTATCTTGTGTTATGAATTAAGGTCCATGAACATCATAGTGCAGTTGAACACAGCGCCTCTAAACTCCAAAGCCTCCTAGTTAATTTTCTTCTTGAGAGCAGAGCATGCTATTATTATGGTTTTCTTGATTTTTGTGTTCAAAGTTGTATTTCATTTTATGGGGATTTGGTTTTGATGGAATTAACTTGCACTATTCCATCTTGGCAAAGCTGAAGAGATCTTTTTTGAAAAGGGCAGTGAGCAGCTTTGGTGGTAATGGAGTATTTTGGTTTAGAATCTTTAATTTGCTCATTGGTTGAAATTAGTTTGAAGCATGTTTATTTTTTGGAATGAAAAATCACTGATTCTTCGGTCCGAACCGAACTGTCCCATTAGAACCAAAATCTCCGTACCGAACCGATATTTGGTTTGGTTTGGTACGGGGATTTTATTGTTTTGGTTCGGTTCTGGAGATCAAGATTTGGAGATCTACGATTTTTGGTTCGGTTCTGGAGACTTGGGAATCTCCAGACCGGTCTGAACCATGCTCAGCCTTATGTGTGATATAACAAAAGTCCGAATTGATTCTGTTGACAAAAATAGTCTCTAGAGCTCAACTCAATAGTGATGTAATAAAAAACATTGGATAAGACAATAACCTTTACATTACTCAGATAGGATAGCTAAAGACTGTTTGGGCAAAGTCTTAGACCAAAATGCACATTATTAAGGAAGAATTTTTAGTACATAAATGGATTCTTACAATCCTATAATTCTAATAATATCATACAAAAGTGGTCTAAATAGATCACAAACGCTACTTCTTGTGCAAAGTACTATGTTTGCATCAAATGACATTAATCCACAAACAAAGCAGCAAAAATACATAATGAACAATGAACCAAATGTCCATAAAGAAAATCTCATAAGTTCAATAACCAACCAATGTTGTTGACACACCATCTTGAATTTCACAAAAAACATTCAAATGCCATTGCATAAACTACAGATACACCAAAATAGGGGTGAGCACGGTCCGGTTCAGTTCGGGAATTTGGAAATCTTCAGAATCATACCATTATTTTTGCGGTACGGTTCGGTTCGAAGAAAAGTAAAAGTCAACGGTTCTTTTTCGGTTCTGGTATGGTTCAGTTCAGTTTTCGGATAAATCTCCGTTTTACGCCCAAATTATAACCGTAAATAAAAATTACTAGATTATTGTGAACTTTAACTTTTACTTGTTAGTTGATGATTAATTAAGATATAAAATTAATATAAAATAGTATAACTATCGAATATAATGAGATTTATAGCTAATTTATACAATTATAAATCAGTTTTTGCTTCGGTACAGAGACTTTAAGGGGATTAAAAAATCTCCAAATCTATAGCTAATCGGTTTTCGTTTCGGTACAGAGATTTTAAGGGGATTAAAAAATCTCCAGATCCGTCTCGTAAAAGAAATTCAGGACGGTTCGGTTCGAAGATTGGTCAATGGTTAACCGAGATTTTTCGGTTGTGGTACTGTTCGATTCGGAATTCGGTACGGTTCAAATATTTTCAAGTCCCGTGCTCAGACCTACACCAAAATCATATCAATTCGGCAATCATCCAGCCACTCAATCTGGACACACTGAAAGAACACAAAAAATATATTAATACGATAATTTCAATTCAAATCCTTAATTGGTGAAAAAGCAATTTCGATTCAAATACAACAATATTCAATTCCACAGATCTAAACAAACCTAAGAAAACCTATTAACATAAATAAAATAAAATAAAAATTAAGAAAAAAAAAAAAAGAACCTAACCTTGTGATATGTGGTGCCATCTGGCTCAATCAAAACCACAAAATATTATTGAAGTTCTGCCAAAAAAATATATGCAAAATCCGTGAGATTCAAACCAACAAATAACAAAAAATAGAAGTTCTGCAAAAAATAAAATGAAAGAGAATTGATACCTTGAATGAAATCCACAATCTGGGTAGCGGATCATAAAACAAACGAGAAGATTTATTTGCATTAAAGTCAATTTACAAACAAATGGACATGAGGGAAATTTTCAACACAAAGCTTATGAAAAATTAAAAAAAGTTTACAACCAAATTGTCAAACATTGAAACATCTCTCGCAACTTTTGATGACCTATTATTGATTCATATGGTTGGATTAAGCCCGCGTATGTTTATTGAGCCAACTTCTTAAATTATTGAAACAAACAAAAAGAATGCAGATTGAATGTAGATAATATCTTTCGAAGCAAAAATCTTTGAGGTTTTCTCGAAGAACAAATAATCCAGCTGAAGATCTAAAGGCAAAAAGATTAATTGATTTTTTTATACAGATCTGGATTATGAGTTTAAAAAATTATTTTAGTGAAAAATCTGGATTATTTTATCATTTGAAGCAAATTTGGCCGGAGAGGAAGAAGAAACCCTAGTTTCTTAAACAAATAAATAGATGGAAAAAAAATTCTTATTTATACCTAGTCAAAATATCTCTAAAAGGTAGCATTTTAACCCGAAACATCCGAGACAGACACATCAACTTTTAGAGCTACCAGAAAATGACACGTGTCATCCGGAGCAACATCTAATTGACAAATAAATTAGGGTGTCAACAACATTAACAAATGGGGTGGATAAAATCCTTTTTTTGTTTTATTTTTTTGGTTTTCTTCTATAACAAACACATACGAGTGCACATAATGCTTAAAAAAATTTGCACACACACAAATTAATTAAAAAAGTCAGAATATATAATAAAAAAATAATTTGTTAATATAAAAAAAACTATATTCAAAATATCACATCTTATTCTTCTTTTTTTCCCTTTTGTTGTATTTTTCTTCTTTTATAGTGTCATATTTTTAATCATTTTATTATTTTCTCAATCAATTTTTTATTTTTATTTTTTTTTATTTTGCTCCGAGATGTCACTGCCAATGACGTCCCTATTTCAATTATTTTTTATTTTTACCCTAATTTTTCTTTTTGATTTCGTGTCGTCCCACTTTAGATACGCCATTATCACTCGTGTCTCTGTACAATATTTCAAATTTCAGCCAAACTCTACCACCTTTTTAATATTAATTAAAATATATATTAATTATTTAACTTTCCCTAATTTTAACATTGTCATTAATAGTGCAGCAGGTGAGTCACTTTTTCTTTCCTTGGTCATTTTTTCGGCGCTTAAATGATGATTTTAATTAGGAAGGTGACAATTTACATTATAAAAAAAAAAAAAAAAAAGGAAAAACCCCTACGTTGAAGACTTGAGAAGCTATTAGATTAGGGGCCTCGTGGCCTCGTGGACCACACATGAATTTATTACCAATTAAAAATAATTAAGAGCTCAGATGAATGATATGTCATTTATTGAGCCCTATCTGCTTATATAGAAGAACCGCTACAGTACTAATTTTTCTATAGAAAAGATAGGGCTCCATTACGGAGCTCTATATAAACACATGTCATTCACCCCACCGTGCATTTATAAAAAAAAGAAAGGAAAAATAAAAAGAAAAAAATGATTAAGAGCTCACATTAAAATATCATTTATAGAGTTTCATAATGCAGCCTATCTGGTTCTATAGAAGAACCACTACAGCACTCTCCGAGACGATAATCATCATCGTTATTATTTTGGCCAAATCATTCTTTTAGGCACTTTTTTTTTAATTCTTATTTATAAAAGATAAAAAATATGCCTTCTAATTTGTTTATATGAAATGTGTCCATTTTGAAATTAAAGTAATTAAAACTTACTGTAAAAGGAAATGATAGATATATAGTTAAATCAATTTGTTTAAAAATATTTTAAATGATCATTGAATTTGTTGAATTACTTTGTATTTGTGTGTGTGTATGTATATATATATATATATATTATATATATATATATATATATATATATATATATATATATATATTATATATAGATAGATAGATAGATAGATAGATATGATAAGAGATTAGAGAGATCATAGTTATGTACTATCATCTAAGTTGCACCTACACGTACACGGACTCGAGATATGATACGACGCGGAAATAGAGAGACACGCTTATTTTTTAAAAATATAGGATGCGGACTACCAGTAGAAGGTTGACCCGTGTCGTACTGGCATGTCTAACCAACTCACTTAGGTCCACCAATCAACCAATCTGTCTCCCCTGGTCTTTACGGATTCGATACCAGATCGCAAAACAAGTATAAATGGGTGTCACAAAATCGATGAAACGGATTCGTTGAGGGGATGTTACTAAGGAGAATCTTGAATTTTAGTCTTCTGATGTACGATTATATCATCTGATCTTTGATTTCTTTTTGAAAAATCGGATCTGGCTTACACGACTCGAACACGTTTATAATATAAATAATTATTCAATATATTTATTTTTTATATATATTAAATTGTAATAATTTATATATTCAATTAATCATCTAAAATAATTACCAAACTCATTCACAATAATTGATGAAACTACAAGTGAAATAAAAACTGATAACAATTAAAAAAATGAAAAAAAATAAAAACTTTGATTTTTTTTAAATTGAAAAAAAACGTGTCGAAGATGTCCCCCACATCTCCTGCCGTATCCGAGCCGTATCCTAAGCGTGTACGAGCCGTGTCTCCTGTCTAAAATTCAAAAAAATAAAAAATAAAAAACTGGGACACGCGTCCGACACGTTCGGAGCGTGTCGTGTTCGCAGAGTGTCCGACTCAACTACGGGGTCAAAAACGGAGTGTCCGTGTATTCATACACTACCATAAATATATAATATATATATATATATTATATATATATAAATATATATATATATATACTATATATATATATATATATATTATATATATACTATATATATATATCCCACATATGCCTTTTAGATGATAGGCTTCAGTCCATCAGAACCTGATAATTTACGGAATACCATTAAATAATACTTCTTTCTTCTTTAAGATATAAGTTGGTAGACAAAAATACGTAAGGTAAAAAAGATAAAATAATTGTAATTGTGATTATAAAATTTTAGCTATTTTTTCTACTTTACCTTAATATTTTAATATTTCAATAAATAAAATAAATTAAATAATGATGTTTTAATCTTTTATTGGTATTCTAAATTTTGAAAAGCAAATATACCTTATTTTTTATGAATAAACGAAAATGAAAATAATGTCTATATTATGTGGAAAGAGAGAGTATAAAAATAAAATAACATACAAAAAGAATGAAACAAAACTAAACGTTCACTTTTGCATTCTACGGATAAATAACATGTATCATCCATGAAATAAACATAACTCGTAAGTTGTTAAAAAATAATTACTTGCATTTATGTCTAAATGAGTAAAATAACAAGTAGAACACCAAATAAAAAAAGCAATATCATGTGGTACCGGAAGTGGGGAAAAAAAATTGCACTTTTAATCTCAGGTAATTAAGGTTTAAAATGACGTGAGACGTCACAAGACGACAATAATAAGTTTCAAGTTTCGAAAGTCCAGGCGTGCTTTCGCTAAGACTAGGCGTAATTTTTTTTTTTCAAATATTGTTATAATAAATAAAATAAATATGTTTAACAAATCTGTCTACATATTATTTGATATAGTATATAAAATACTAATCATATATATACAAAATAAATGTGCTATTAACGTTCTCATGTAAGGTGATCATAGTTTTCAAATCATAAATTATACTTTTGATTTATAAAATTATACTTTTCAAAACAAATATTCACATTTTTCTGAAAAGTATGAATTTCACAATAAAAACATGATATTTTACTGTAAAAGACAATCTTCTGCAAAAAAAGCTCTTATAATAGTTTTTGCAAAATATTAATTATTTGATAATTTCTTGATGTCATTATAGATTTTGTAATATTTAGATAAATTAAAAAAAAAAATCGGTTACACATCTAAAAGATATGTGCCTTTTCACGCCTGCGCGAATAAAATAAGTTGATCGTCAGGCACTAGGCGAAACATTTTTTCCACGCTTCAAGTCTAGATGCCGCCTTTTAGAACACTGCAGTTAAGTGAGACATTAACACTGTTGATATTATAATTTACAATTTTAGTCTCAAAATTACGCTGAGTGACGTTAGATGGCACGATACAGTTGAAAAATCCTTGTACCTAAAAGGCCCAAAGCTCCTCCAATGGCCTTGAGCTTCATCACCTTCTCAATTCCTCCGAAACCCAATTCCAATTTTTGCTGTCCTTTCAAAACGCCTACCGATTTGCATTTTCTTCAGCTGCTTAAACCGAAAACAAGGCGGGTGATCCCCCCGGAACTGAAGGCAGCGGCCGCCATGTTTTCCGATAACACGGTTGTTAGTGACGTCATCGCCACCGGCCTGTCGGGCGGGATTGCGTTGACCTTGCTCAAAACCTGGGAACAAACGGCTAAGAGAGGCGTCTTTGACCAGGTTGACTATGTGCTCTTTCGATTTTTTATTTTTTTTTTAAATTTGTTCAATTTTATTATACTCATAAATTGACTGCGATAGTTAAATTTCTGGATAATTATTGGGCTTTTTTGAGATTTTGATTCCGTGATTACCGTTGTAGTCTATGTTTGAACAAAAGTATTATATGTATATTACTTAAAAATAATGATAAACCTTTCCCATAATTACTTTAGCATGAATATTTTCTTCAATTGTGTCTGAATTTTTGAATTTGCTGAGGAAATAATCTAAGAAGCTGCTCTTATGTTTCCATTTTATTTTCTTGTTTAGAAACTGAATAGGAAGCTTGTGCACATTACTCTTGGATTAGCATTCATGCTTTGCTGGCCTATGTTCAGGTAATATAAATTTTGATTAAGATAAAGCTTCTCATTCTTGGTAGAGCATTCTACACATGATTGAGCTACTGGTGAACTTCTACAGTTCTGGTCGCCAGGGAGCAATTTTAGCCGCTGCTATTCCTGGTATCAATATAATTAAAATGCTTCTTTTGGGACTTGGAATAATGAAGGACGATGCAACTGTCAAGTCCATGAGCAGATTTGGAAACCACCGGTATGTGCTAATGTATAAGATATCAAAATTTCGACCCGTTACCTGTAGTACTATCACATTTGTTACCTTTGCTTAGTTCTTTATGCAAACGATTTTCGGTTAGATTGAGGAAAGTTCTTAAAATCTAGTTATTAATAAAGTGGAAAATGGTAAAAAGAGACTTGCACTTTCTGGACATAGAACCCGGAGTTTGGCTATGGATCTGTGAATGCCTTAATCATGCACTAAAATAAGCAAATTAGAAATACAATGTTTGTTTTGCGTTCCTTGTGTAAAATCTAAAATTCTCGTGGGTTCTTATGTTGCAAACCGGTTTTTCTCTCCGGTGTTCAGGGAATTACTTAAGGGTCCTTTGTACTATGCTGCCACAATCACTTTAGCCAGTGCCGTTTACTGGAGAACATCTCCAATAGCCATTGCAGCAGTTTGTAACCTCTGTGCTGGTGATGGTATATAATTTTTTGTTTTTTAAGGCAAACCTCATTTTTAAATTTACTTTTGAAACAAACTCAGAACAAAAAATGCTTATTTTAGAATCCCTCACAAATTTACTTTTCAGGTATGGCTGATGTGGTGGGCAGGCGTTTCGGTAGCCAGAAACTGCCCTACAATCCAAACAAATCCATTATTGGTAGTATTACAATGGCATGTGCTGGTTTCTTAGCTTCCGTCGGGTAATAATATACTCTATCACTTCTAGCTGCTTAGCCTCGATATGTTATATATATATTTGCTAATTCCAATTATTATAACAGATACATGCTATATTTTTCCTCATTTGGGTACATTGAAGAAAATCTCAAAATGGTTCTCGGGTTTTTGATAGTATCCATTGTTACTGCATTAGTTGAATCCCATCCTTTAAGCACCGAGCTTGATGACAACCTGACGGTGCCCCTTTCCGCTGTGTTGGTAGGCAGTTTACTTCTCTGAGTCCGGACGATAGTCGGAGAGATTATTTTCTGGATATGAGAACTGGTTCTCGTTTGTATTGTTGGTTGGTATGGAATGGACAGTAGTTGTAAAATTGCAAATTTAACAGGTCCTTGTTGTGGTGTGTAAAGAGCTGTAGAATTAATGTACTCATTGTTTAAAGAATCGACAATTTCGTGAATCTGTATTGTTTGATTTCTGACTTGTTAGCGAGTCCTAGAAGCCTAGGGGGGCCTTATTCGTGTGCTCATCTCTCTCTCTTTTTTCTGTAATTTTAGCAGCCTGCTTTGTGTTTTTACGGGAATAGTTCCACCTGTTCAAGTCATGGTGTATCTGTTAAGGATAAACTGATAAATGATGGTTAATAATTGGGGAATAAACAGTATTATGGTATATCTGGATTTGTCTTGTCGATGAGAGGGTTCGATTGGTGGTGGTGGCAACGTCATCGGGCGATGTTGAAATTTTCCTATCATCGAAAACTCACTGATGATTCATTTTGCAATTGTCAATGAAAGCCGTGTTTCTTTCTTCTTCTTCTTCTTTTTTTTTTTTTTTACAAATGTTTGGGTTTTAATGCAATTTAGTTAAAGTTAATGGTTTAATTTGCAATTAACCCATTATTTACTTATTTATTTTGCGAATTATATTTAACATACTTTGAATTCTTGAAATATTTCGAAGAACAGTATTGAGTGCCTGAGAGAGTTTACAACAGTTGGAACATTGAGACTCGGTTATTATCAAAATATCAAACCATAAATTACTAAGAAAATCGAATTGAGATCATAATCGCTGAATCAGATGTTTATAAATGATTTATTCTTCAGATCCTTGTTATATCAACCGCATGGGCTGGTATTTTTTGTTTCTTTTTTCTGTCAAAACCAGATGGACAATTCTTACCCTCTAGGCCACCAAATCGAATCTGCTGCGAGCTTGCTTATTGTGATTTATTTGTCACGTGCTCTCTCGATCCGGAAAAGATAGGTATATTTTTTTATTTTTGTCCATCCAGAAAAGATAGACATGTTTTCTTTTTAAAAGTTAGAATACCACAAAAAAGACTAAAACACCCCTATTTAGTTTACTTTATTTATTGAAATACTAAAAAGTTAAGGGTAAAGTTGTAAAAATAGTAAAAAATTTACAATTTCAATTACAATCATTTTGTCTTCTTAAACTCCGTGGTTTTGTCTATCCGTCTATCTTTTCGGATAGAAGGAGTAGTATATATGCTCATCAGAATCGAGTATGTATTCGGTGTGCAGCTGAAGAGCAGTAGCTGGAGGATCTCGTCATTAGAAAAAATAGAGTAAAACTCAATTAATTAATATTCGTTGTTAGAAAAATTACAACAAGTGCTCAATGAAAGAATTACAACAATAAATCGACAACTTACTACTCGATTTAATAATCTTGCTTCAATACTTTTTATTGGTTCCAAATTGGAAGCTACGTCTAAATTAGTATCGCTATTATTTAATTTCTTCATTAAATTAATAAATCTTAGTCGCATCAAAGTCAAACCTATTAATTAATATAAAAATCTATTGTATTATGAAATTTTATGACAACATTTGCCCATTGATTTCCAATTCTCTTTGTTAGAGCGACACTTTTTAATTAGTGGACATGGTTTTTCCACGGTTCTTCACTGATATATAAAGATATGTTTTACCTGATTAATGATATATAATCTTGGTGATCTGTTGCCTGATAATGATAAGATCTGCACCCAAAAATAACCGTCAGATGGGGACAGAAAGGATTTTTTGACGAACCCTCTCCGATGCTCAAATTAGTTTATGGGTAAAATTGGAAAGAGTAAGGACTTGATTAGAAAGAATTAACTTTCAGCAACTTTGTGGTTAACTATTTATAGGTGTACTTTTTTAGGATTTTCGCAAAATCAGGGCCGTTATGCCACATCATCCCACTGAACCTCTCTGTTACTCTGCCCCGAGCATATACCCAGAGCTATTTCAGATAACTGACCCCGGGTCCCGAGCCCGGGTGCTAAAGCCCTGAAGTCAGTGTTAATACATCTCCAGGTCGGTTCTCAATTGATATTTCATTTAATCCTCGATCTCAAAGCCATACCCTAGGTCCAGGATCGGCCCCGAGCCACCGAGGAGGTCCCGAGCTCGGCACCCTGCCCCGAGCTGGAATTGGCACCCTGCCCCGAGCTCGAAATGTATGATCGGGCCATTTGCTACCCGCCTAATCTCGAGTCCCCTCTTCCTTTCCGGACCAGCTGCTCTGACATAAGCCTTTCTTAACCTATTCGAGTCACCATCTCCCGGTCTTCCCATAGTCATGTTAATCACCCCCCTCTTAGGAGGGTTACGCTCTTTCTCCTCGGCTTTTGGCTCCAAACTACGCTGAGGTGAAGGATGTCTCCCACCCTTCTTGTAATTCGCCTTGCTCTTACTTCATTCCATGTAGACAAATTCCTTTAGATATCCTGCCTGAATAAGTCTCTCTATGTCATCCCTCAGATGGGTACATTGCTCTGTTGTGTGCCCGTAATCATTGTGGAAATGACAAAATTTATAAGATTTCTCTCTTCCAAGGGTCACCGAATATGTTCACGGCCATTTCAAATCGGGTCTGCGCTCAATTTCCATGAAGACCTCATCCTGTGGGAGTGCCTGAGGTGTGTATCGGTCCAATCGGGCTCTGCTTATTACTGTTTCAGGTTTAACCTTCTTGCTCGACCCCCGATCTTCCCCCTTTTTTCTTCGCCTGTCAACCTCTTCCCTTACCTTCAAAGCTTCCTCTAGGTTAATGAATCTCTCAGGACGAGCCAAGAGATCTCCAAAACTCCTCGGGGGCTCTACCACCAAGGATTGGAAGAAATCACCCTTTTTCAAACCTTGGGCCAACGCATTCATCAGGGTTTCCTCTGAGGCTAACGGGACTTCTAGTTCGGCTGTAGTAAACCTTTTCATGTAAGCTCTCAAGCTTTCTCGTTCTCTATGCTGGATATTGAATAATTCTAATGCCATTTTCTGGTACTTCCTACAATTGGCGAACTGATGTAGGAATGCAACACTGAAATTGTTGAAATTGTGGATCGATCCTGGCAGCAGCTGACTAAACCATAGTTGTGCTGATTTGGTAAAGGTAGTGGGGAAAACCCTACACATCACCGCATCCGAGAACCGATATACCATAGCTGAATTTGCAAACCTGCATTAGTGATCCATTGGATCTATAGTTCCATCATACTCAAACCCCAACTGATGACCCATGGGCAATTCATCCCTTAAGACCTCTTCCGCAAATGGAGTGGTCCGCCGAACCCTCGCCAAAGGAGCATTAGCTGTTAGCTTCCTCTTCAGCTCTCGCACCTCTTTGTTCAAACCCTCCACCACTTCTGGTAAATCCGAGGCGTTCTTGCTAAAGGTATTATCTGTCGATACGGCCGTACTTTCATCATCAGCTGCCCCCGACGTGTTGGTCAGCTTGATAGCGGCTCCTCCTGTCAAGTTGACAACGCGCGGTGGCAATGACGGTGGCGAACCTACGCTAACCATCCTCTTCTCCACTGCTTCCTCCACAGCCCTTGCTATGACACTAGCCAGTTGTTTGAAGAATAATGGTCCCCATGGGCTCATTCCTCCCACTGGTGAAAATCCTACTCCTGGATATGGATTAGACACCGGGATAACAGGCCTCGGGGGTGCCTTTTGAGAGACACCTGCCCCTTCCATGGCTATCCTCGACGTGTGAGTTGCCGAGGTTTTGTTCAAGTCATCGGCAAGATTTTGCCGCACCTCCTCCATATCTACTATCGAGCCCTCACATCTTAGATCCAGATCTAAAGATTTCCCACAGACGACGCCAATTATTTTACCTGACTAACAAAGAACAATCCTGGTGACCTGTTGCCTCAGAATGATAAGACCTGCACCTAAAAACAACCGTCAGACGGGGACCGAAAGGGTTTTCCGGTGATCCCCTCTGATGCTTAAGTTAGTTTCTGGGTAAAATTGGGAAGAGTAAGGACTTGATTAGAAAGGAATTACCTTACATTAACTTTGTGGTTAACTATTTGTAGGTGAACTTTTTTTTGGGTTATCGCAAAATTAGGGCCATTATGCCACGTCATCCCACTGAACCTCTCTGTTACTCTGCCCCGAGCATATATCCTGAGCTATTTTAGATAACTGACCCCGTGTCCCGAGCCCGGGTGCTAAAGCCCCGAAGTCAGTGTTAATGCATCTTCAGGTTGGTTCTTAATTGATATTTCATTTAATCCCCGATCTCAAAGCCATACCCTAGGTCCAGGATCGGCCCCGAGCCACTAAGGAGGTCCCGAGCTCGGCACCCTGCCCCGAGCTGGTATTGACACTTGCCTTCTTACTCCGAAATAGATATTAACTTTTAACTTGTTTTTGACTTATTAAATATGAAATACTTAAACTTGATGTAGTTTCCAAAAAATACTTTTAATGATGTTTGATTCTCATTTTCTTACAATCTCGTCTTTTGCCATTTATTTCTTGAAGTGGAAAAACTTGAGATGATGAAAAAAACTGGATCGATCTGCATTCTTTTTCCTTTGTCGTGACCTTTATGCAATCCCCCACCTTCACCCTCATGGAAACCCTACCCGCCTCCTCCGTTGACTTCCACCATGTCTATTTTCAACCCTAAGACAGATTTTTATAATTCCCAATTGGCCGCTTGGCCAGATTTCACGTCAATTCCATCTCAAGCACGTTTGCTTCAATTCCAACCACGACTACTTCAATCTCCTTTACAATTCCGGAAGTTGGTCGACTCTCAAGACCCGCATGTTCTGCCTGATAAGGGCTTTTTCTGATCCCTTCCACTGCATCTATGGCGGTTTTAACTTCTTCCTGGGCCGCTCATGAGGTACCGTTACCCTCACCACCAACTCCTGTTGTTGTCCTGTCATTCCCCACGTAGGATAAGATTATGTCTTCTTCAAAAACCCCTAGTTCTGGACCTTTTTCAAAGCCTACGAAGACTAGGTTTCTAAACCCAATTTCCTTGCAGACAGGTCCCCATCTCGCATGTAGTATGTCAACATTTCCGAACCATGTCAGTAAACCAGACACTTCTGGCCTCCATCTGCCAGGTTCTCAACCTTCAACGACACTCTCGTCGACTGTTCTTGCGCATATTAATTTGACACTTGTTTTTTCGCCGTCGTTGGCTGGTTCTAATTGGGGTGTTACCACCTTTGCTGATCACCCTCTATATGGGCTTACCTTTCACTTTTGATGCATGACATTCCTTCGCTGAGGTCTTATAAAATGCCAGAAGTTAATATTTTGACACCACCGTTTAGTTTCAGGGTTGCTTTACTCAGGCCCTCGTCAGGCTCCTCGATTCCATCCCCCGTGGAAAAAGGCAATTTTTTCGTCTCCGTTGACGAGGAATCCTATAAAACAACGCATCTAGCTTCTCAAATCTTTGATAATTGGCTGACTATTGCAATCAAAAGATAGTAAGCCTTATTCGCTTGGTGATCTTAAAGGTAAACTCCATGCCATTTGGAAACTCGTTGCCAACTACAAACTCATACCATTGGGAAATGGGCACTTTAGTCTCTAATTTAGTAGATAGGAGGATTGATCTTGTGCATTCTCACATGCCAATTGGTCCCTTGACCCCGGAGCTTTTAAATTACCACCACGGGTTCTGGACTTTAATCTCTATGATGAAATCTCTTCGACATGCTAAGTGCGGATTTGAATTTACGAGTTAAGCATAGAGTATTGGACCCCAAAAGTCATTTTGAAAATTGCTAACGTTATTAGTTGTCCTATTCACATAGACGATCACATGCTATTCGGGGAAGTTGGACATTTCTTTGGAGTCTTGGTTGAAATCAATTTTGCCAACCCGCTTATCGACATGACAAACCCTTCCTTTTGGTAGCTCATCCCACTCCTTAGTTCCAATATTGATCTTCCTTTGTCTAATTATCTTCGAAGAATTACTCTTATTTCCCTTTCTCGAGCTCTCCATTTTTCTTATTTGTGGTGGTGGTGTTTCATGGTAGCTTACTTCTTAACATTTCCCTGCGGTGTTTGTTCTCCTTCTCCTTTCGTCTCTTGGTCCATGTTCTTAGTTTTGCCCGTTTCTGAGTCGAAGTTAAGAGTTTGGGGTATGATATCTCTTTTTTTCATGTTTTCTTTGTGAAATTTTCACATCTTTCGCTCAAGGATTCGATGTCAAGATTAGGATTTGGAAGGACAATTATAAATAGCCTCTCCAAGAGGGAGAGAGGGAGGCCCAATTTTTTAAAGAGAGAAACACATAGAGAGGAGAGAGAAAGTCTTGTATCAAGATAACTGCCCTATATAAGGATCCGGCCGAGGCCGATCCGACCTGAATTTAAGAAATAAAAGTCAAACACTTTTTCTTGTTCATTTTTTGCTGCTTTTGTTGCTAGTCTTCTCGTTGTTTTTTTAATTGAAATTGCCCAGGCTACCCTTGGTCTAAACACCTCATAATTTACCATTTAACATGGAAGTGATTTTTATCGAGTTGGGGCTTAGATTTGGGGTTTACGTAATCAACATCTTTGATCAATAATGAAAATCATGAATTTTATATTTTCCTGAATGTTCATTGATATGAGACTATAAAATTGAACTTGATTTCCAAATTGCTCTTATGATTTGTTATATGACTTTTGTTTGTAGATATTTGACAAAAAACGGTTTGCTTAATATTCTGCAGATTGGGGTTAATTTCGCAACATCACACTTCTGCATTTGATGATCTAGTAATGGTGGCGGTGGTGACACGAGGGGCGGCGGCAACGACGACGACAAGGGGTGATGGTGAAGAGGTGAAGAGGTGAAGAAGATAAAATGTAGCTTGAAGTGTTTATAGTTTGAGAGTAATTTTGACATTTTATATAATATTCTTAATTAGGGTGAACTAATAAATTTTTGAGTTGCGTATATTTGGAAACAATAAAAAAAAAGCAATATCATGATGTGGGTACCAAGAAGTGATTTTATTAAATAAATAATATATTTTTAATTAGGAATTAAAAAAATACATTTTGGGAAAAAATGATTTTTTGGAGAGGGACGCGCTTGGGAATGACGTCCTGCACACAATCTATAAGGTACAAATAATAATCGTTCTAGAATGTGAGCGGGACACCATTGCAAAGGGCGTCCCGTACCTAAAGTGACATTCTAGAAGGTAGAAATAAAAACCGTTCTAGAATGTGACCTAAAAGTGACTTTCTACTCTTTTTTGGGGTTGAAATGAAATAAATAAATAAAAAAAATTAAAATTTTCACAGAATTAATAATTTTCTCATTTACAAATAAAATTAATTTTATTAAATAATTAACAACTAAACAAGAAACGAATAAATTCGGATTTTCACATAATTGATGATTTCTCACAAAATAAATAAATTAATACTTTTTCACATAATTAATAATTTAATATAAATTTAATTTTTCACATAATTAAGAATTTTACACAAAATAAATCAATTGACATATTAACAAATTTAATTATTCACATAATTAATAATTTCATCACAAATCAATAAATTTAAATTTCAAAAGCAATTAACAACTAAAATTAACATATAAATTCACAAACATATAAATTATTAATTATGTTAACAATTAAATTTTTTAATATGTCAATCGATTTATTTTGTATAAATTCTTAATTATGTGAAAAATTATTTATTTGAAATTATTAATTATTTAAAAAAAGTCTTTATTTATTTATTTTGTGAGAAATCATTAATTATGTGAAAATTCGAATTTATTCGTTTCTTGTTTAGTTGTTAATTATTTAATAAAATTAATTTTATTTGTAAATGAGAAAATTATTAATTTTGTAATTTTTTTTTCATTTCAACCCAAAAAAGAGTAGAAAGTCACTTTAGGTCACATTCTAGAACAGTTCTTACTTCTATCTTCTAGAATGTCACTTTAAGTGCGGGATGCCTTTTGAAATGACGTCCCGCTCACATTATAGAACGATTATTATTTGTATCTTCTAGATTATGAGCGCAAAGTGCGCCCCACTCCAAAAAATCAACTTTTTACCAAAATGTATTAATTTTTTAGTTCCTTATTAAAAATATATTATTTATTTAATAAAACCCCAAAAAGTGCGGAGGAAAAAAATGCAGTTTGAATCCCACGTTATCAATGCTGCTGATTTTAAAATTTATAATTAGTCTTGAGTGACGTCAGATGGTACGTTAAAAAATTCCTTGTACAAACCTCTCATCTCACCTAAAAAGGCCCAAAGCTCACCTCCAATGGCCTTGAGCTTCACCACCCTCTCAATTCCTCCAAAAACCATTTCCAATTGTTGATGTCCTTTCAAAACGCCTCCCGCTTTGCAATTTCTTCAGCTGCTTAAACCGAAAACAAGGCGGGTGATCCCCCGGGAACTGAAGTCAGCGGCCGCCATGATTTCCGATAACACGGTTGTTAGTGACGTCATTGCCACCGGCTTGTCGGGCGGGGTTGCGTTGTCCTTGCTCAAACTCTGGGAACAAACGGCTAAGAGAGGCGTCTTTGACCAGGTTGACTGCTTGTTCTTTCGAAGTTTTTTCAATTTGTTCAGTTTTATTATGCTGAAAAATTGATTGCGATGTTTATCTGGCTTGGAAATGATGATTTGTGGATACTTATTGGGCGTTTTGAGATTTTGATTCCGAAATTACCGTTGTAGTCTATGTATTTTATTATGTTTTCATTTGAGAACAAAAGTATTATATGCATATTACTTAAAAATAATGATATATCTTTCTCATAATTACTTTAGCATGAATATTTTCTTCAATTGTGTCTGAATTCTTGAATTTGCTGAGGAAATAATCTAGGAAGCTGCTCTTATGTTTTCATTTTATTTTCTTGTTTAGAAACTGAATAGGAAGCTTGTGCACATTACTCTTGGATTAGCATTCATGCTTTGCTGGCCTATGTTCAGGTAATATAAACTTTGATTAAGATAAAGCTTCTCATTCTTGGTAGAGCATTCTACACCTGATTGAGCTACTGGTGAACTTTTACAGCTCTGGTCGCCAGGGAGCAATTTTAGCCGCTGTTGTTCCTGGTGTCAATGCTATTAAATTGCTTCTTTTGGGACTTGGAATATTGAAGGACGATGCAACTGTCAAGTCCATGAGCAGATTCGGAAACCACCGGTATGTGCTAATTTATTAGATATCAAAATTTCAACCTGCTACCTGTAGTACTATCACATTTGTTACCTTCAATTAGTTCTTCATACAAACGGTTTGTGGTTAGATTGAGGAAAATTCTTAAAATCTAACTATTAATAGTGGGAAATGGTAAAAAGAGGCTTGCACTTTCTGGACATAGAGCCCGGAGTTCGGCTATGGATCTATGAATGCCTTAGGCATGCAATAAAATAGGCAAAACAGAAATATAGTGTTTGTTTCGGGTTCCTTATGTAAAATTTAATATTCTTGTGGGTTCTAATGTTGCAAACCGGTTTTTCTCTTTGGTATTCAGAGAATTACTTGAGGGTCCTTTGTATTATGCTGCCACAATCACTGTAACCAGTGCCGTTTACTGGAGAACATCTCCAATAGCCATTGCAGCAGTTTGTAACCTCTGTGCTGGTGATGGTATATAATTTTTTATTTTTTTTAAGGCAAACCCCAATTTCAAATTTACTTTTGAAAAAAACGCAGAACAAAAAATGCTTCTTTTAGAATCCCTCACAAATTTACTTTTCAGGTTTGGCTGATGTGTTGGGCAGACGTTTCGGTAGCCAGAAACTGCCCTACAATCCAAACAAATCCATTATTGGTAGTATTACAATGGCATGTGCTGGTTTCTTAGCTTCGGTCGGGTAATAATATATTTTATCACTTCTACCTGCTTAGCCTCAATTTTTTTTTTTCTTTTTTTTGCTAATTCCAAGTACTATAACAGATGCATGCTTTATTTTTCCTCATTTGGGTACATTGAAGAAAATTCCAAAATGGTTCTCGGGTTTTTGATAGTATCCATTGTTACTGCATTAGTTGAATCCCATCCCTTAAGCACCAAGCTTGATGACAACCTGACGGTGCCCCTTTCCGCTATGTTGGTAGGCAGTTTAGTTCTCTGAGTCCGAACAATAGCCGGAGAGATTATTTTCTTGATTTGAGGACGGGTTCCTAATAAAGGTATTGTAAGCGGCTATTACTGGTTCTCGTTTCTGATGTTGGTTGGTATGGAATGGACAGTAGTTGTAAAATTTCAAATTTAACAGTTCCTTGTTGTAGAATTAATGTACACCTTGTTTAAAGAATCGACAATTTCGTGAATCTGTATTGTTTGATTTCTGACTTGTTAGCGAGTGCCAGAAGCCTAGGGCCTTATTCGTGAGCTCATCTCTCTCTCTCTCTTTCTGTAATTTTAGCAGCCTGCTTTGAGTTTTTACGGGTATAGTTCCTCCTGTTCAAGTCATGGTGTATCTGTTAAGGATAAACGGAATAAATGATGGTTAATAATGGGGGAATAAAACAGTATTATGGTATAATTGGATTTGTCTTGTCGATGAGAGGGTTCGATTATTGGTGGTGGCAAAGTTATTGGGCGATGTTGAAATTTTCCTATCACTGAAAACTCACCGGTTATTCATTTTGCAATTATCAATGAAAGTGGTTTTTTTTTTTTTTTTTTGGCAAATTTACAAATGTTTGATTTTTAATGAAGTTTATGATTTAATTTGCAATTAACCCTTTATTTACTTATTTATTTTGTGAATTATATTTATCATACTTAGAATTCTTGAAATATTTCGAAGAATAGTGTTGAATGCTTGACAGAGTTTACAACTGTTGGAACAAATTAAGACTCGGTTATTATCAAAATATCAAACCATAAATAGTTAAAATCAAGTCGAGAGTCATAATCACCGAATCATAAATGATTTATTCTTCAGATCCTTGTTATATAAACAACATGAGCTGGTATTTTTATTTCTTTTTTCTGTCAAAACCAGATGGACAATTCTTACCCTACAGGCCACCAAATCGAATCTGCTGTGAGCTTGAGTGTTGTGATTTACTTGGCACGTAAGCTCATCAGAATCGAGTATGTATTTGGTGTGCAGTTGAAGAGGAGTAGCTGGACAAAATAGAGTCAAACTCAATTAATTAATATTCGTTGTTAGAAAAATTACAATAAGTGCTCAAAAAAAGAATTACAACAATAAATCGACAATTTATTACTCAATTAATTAATAACCTTACTTAAAATACTTTTATTGGTTCCAAATTGGAAGTTACGTGTAAACTAATATCTCGACTATTTAATTACTTGTTAAATTAATAAATTTTAGTTAATTAATATAAATTCTATTGTAATATGAAATTTTATGACAACGTTTGCCCATTGATTTTCAATATCTTTGTCAGAGTTACACTTTTTAATTAGCGGATTGGGTTCTTCACGCTTCCTCACTTATATACGAAGATATTAACTTCTCTTACCTTGTTTTGAATTGTTAATTATGAGAAATACTTAAATTTGATTTAGTTTCCAAAGTAATATTAGTTTGAATGATGTGATTCGTAGATTTGTAGCACCTATAGTTTTGAAAATAAGTATCAATAAAATAATATTGTTTTCGATATTACAATTATCGAAATTAACATCAAACAATTTCAAAGTAATAAACAACCGTTTTAGAAAACAGATGTTAACAACATCGAAACTAACATCAAACCGAGTTATTAAAATATGCAGCGGAATAAATATTAAAAATAATTTGAACACAACAATTTAAATTCCGGTCGTAAGTAAAAGTACTTACGAACTTGGGTATACAAACCCGAAAATTATATTACTTTTAAATCGTTCAAGATCAAATATAAATATAAAGTAATATATGAAAAACACTAGTATCAACACTTGATACTAAAATACTCGTCGCCTCGGTATAATGATCTTCTTTGTTGGTTACGCAACTCCAAAGATCTCCGTGATTAAGATCGTGGCTTCAAGTCTTGTGGCAAAACTTGTGATGATTTTCTCCGTTGGTTACGCAACTTCAAAGATCTCCTTGACTTAGATCGTTACCACAAGTCTTTTACTTGCTCGTGTTCTTCTTTGCTTGGGTCGTCTTGTTGCTGCGTCCTTCTCAGAAAACCGTGTGTAAAGGTTATCGAAGGTGTCTCTCTCTTGAGTCTTTTTCTTGTCTTAAATAAACAAGACTCATAGAGTTCTAAACTTGGTAAACAAGTTAAATAAGTCCTAAATACAATCTAGGAAATAAATAAAGTTTTAAACACAATCTAGGAAATAAATAAAAGGAAATAAATAAAATCCTAAATTTAGTTCCCCAACTTATTTTGAAACCAAGAAAGACAAATAACAAAATAAAAAAATTCTCATAAATAAATTTCCCAACAACCTCCCCCTTTTACATTTTTGGACAAAATAACCTAAACGCGCAATAAAAGTTCAAAGGACTAAAACCCCCCCTAAATTAAAACTCCCCCTAAACAAATACACATTCCCGTCGCGTCTGTCACTAACTCCCCCTTTTTGTACGGAAAGCAAAAGAGCCTCAATGAACGAAGGGCCTGGAGTTGAATAACGTGAGCCTGTAACCGGTCAATCTGATGAGTAAGCAAAGCCACCTGAGCCCACACCACTGAAGCAGAAAATTAAGCGGTGTTAGGATTAGTGTTACCATCACCAGAACCAACATGAGAAGCACCAGCAGCTCGAGTCGTATGTTGTTCATGCAACGAAAACCATTCTGGTGATAATATCAAACACATACTGACCAAAATTGACCTTAATGCCACTGAGACGATAATCGAAAAATAGCTCCTCAGCTTCGATAGTCAAGATCTTCGTGGAGATTGGTTCCATGTCTTCAATCTCAACGGCCTGAGACGGAGCTTCATCAGAGTCATTAGAAAACTGCTTAGAAGAAGCTAAGTGGACCGAGGTGCCTTCTGAACCTACATCATCAGAATTGGCGTTGGGAGACGAAATCGGAGCAGCTGTAGGTGATGTCATGTTTGGTGACGAAACACCAGAACCATCACAAACCTTGTGGGCAGTTTTGGACTTTTTCTTCTTGAATTTCAGGGCAAACAAGAATTCGACATCCTGCGAGAGAATTGGAAACAACCACAACCACAAAACCGAGTGCCGTAGGCAGTAAAGTTAAGAGAAAGGAAAAGTGAAAAATCCCAACTTTTCAATTTGGGTAAAGATAACCATTGTAGGGAAGGAAACAGGTAAATAAAGAATAAACCAAATAATTACCCCCCTCACTATCACAACAACCTATTTTAAACCCAAAATTGTCTTAAAAGAATATCCCCACTCCTTCTCTAAATAAAGCACACGATCTCAACCCAACTAATCCATTATCTCAATTTTAGAAATAAAGTCACAAATTTCAACTACATATAAAACCGAGATAGGGCTAGATTTTTATAAACCATCATCATAGTTGAACAAATTCTTTTCAAAGCAATTTTTCACTTGCCAAATTAACCTCGTATTACCTGTCCAATCCTCCGACTTTAACACCACTGAAACACTTGGCAAGATTCAAGACAAGATTAAGAGAATTCAGAAAAGACACAAGTACAAGCAATAGAACACACATCAAAAAGACATCTTCTCAAAGTATGAATGTCCTAACTGATGCCTAAAATAATGACCTAAAAAGGTTAAAAACACACTTTATGGTTTCAGTGACTTGATCATTGTTGCTTTTCATGACTGATAACATAATAACCAACATTGCCTCAGGTGAATCAATGGAAACAAACCCCTTAACCCAAGTTAATGACTACGTCAAAATCACTCAATGAGGTGAAAATTAAAAGATTGGATCCTTTTTAATCCATATTTTCTTCATCTTTTTAAAGATTTGAAGAGAAATAGCTTGTCTTTAGAAATTACTACAAACACCTCTTGTTTTTGGACCTGGGAGAAAACCAGTTTCTGCGGAAAAGTTCCACAATCACATAGTTGAAGAGGTCAGTCTTTTTGTCACTATTTTTATTACAACACATGATCTTTTTTCACTTTTAACCAGACTCAATGCATTTATATTATTTATGAAAAAGAAAATAAAAATGCATGAATAAATATACAGATGTTATGACTGATGACCATTTAGGTGTCATAACATCAAAACCAACATGGACTAGACAATGCACATACCTAGATCTCTTCTCAGACGAGAGAATGTCTCGTAATCTAATGCCTTTGTGAAGATGTCATCTAACTGATCGTATGTCCCTACATGTTCAAGACGTACTATCTTCCTCTCAACCAATTCACGAATAAAGTGGTACCTTATGTCAATGTGTTTGATTCGTGAGAACTGGACTGGATTTTTCGAGATATCAATGGCACTGGAATTATCGCAGAGCACAGTTAATATTCTACTATGTAGACCGTAGTCCTCTATCATTTAATTCATCCACAATAACTGGGTACAAGCACTTCCAGCTGTAATTACTCGGCTTTAAGAGCATCTTCTGCACGCTTGGGCTCTGTTTTGGCAAGAAACAAAGATTCTCGAATTTGAGAAAAATTAATAGACAAGCAAACAAACTTTACCATCTCTTTGAAGTTTATTTGTCGCTTTCTTATACTTCTTTCATCGAGATATCCAATGAATGGCTCATAGGATGATTCTTCTGAGTTCTTGAGGGAATATCTCTCTGATGTAAGTCAATCAGTTCAGTTGGACCTTCCTCACCTGGATCAGAATCTTATTCTGGAGCAGCTTGAGTAGATGTTGGGTTTGATGTTAAGTTCCCAGAACCATCACCGAAACCAACATCACCAGTTTCTCCAGTTTCAACAGCTGTATCTTTGATTTCAACACATGCACTTTCATCTACACCAACCGTGCATTATTATGAAGATTTTGATCATATACCAGATCATTATCCTCTGCAAGTTTAAAACCACTAATCATATCATCAAACTTGACATTTACTGACTCAATCATGCAACACGTTCTAAGATTAAACAATCTATATGCATGACTATTTCGAGAGTATCCCATAAAAACACATTCATCACTCTTTGAGTCAATATTTTCAAGATAATTTCTACCATTTAGCACATAACAAATGCACTAAAAAACATGAAAATAACTCAAATTTGATTTTTTTCCCATCAACAATTCATAGCGAGTAACACAAGACCCAGGTCTAAAATACACCCTATTAATTATATGGCATGCAGTGTTCATTGCTTCTGCCCAAAAATGTTTAGCAACCCCATTTGAAATAAGCATAGTCCTAGTCATTTTTATAAGAGATCTATTTTTGCGTTCGACTATCCCATTTTGTTGGGGGGTGATGGGAGATGAAAACTCATGAGTTATTCCTACCTTTGAGCAATAGTTTTAAAAAGCCACATTTTCAAATTCCTTTCCATGATCAGACATGATCCTTCCTATGTTCACACCAAAATGCACGCACAACTTTTTAGCTAGTTTTTTTAAAGGTTCAAAAGCCTCAGATTTTTCTTTTAAAAATTCAACCCAAGTAAATTTAGAAAAATCATCAATAATTACTAGAACATACCTTTTACCTCCAAGTCTCTCCACTTCAAGTGGTCTCATGAGGTTCATGTGCATGAGTTCAAAGAAATTTGACGTGGTGAGACTTTGTACATGTGGGTGTGGCACCCTGACTTGTTTCCCTTTCTGACATGCCTCACAAACTGGAATGTTTTTAGTGTTGAGCTTAGGTAGTCCATTCACAGCATCCTTCTTGACCAATCTATCCATCGACTTGTAAGTGACACACATATTGTCTTCTTCTTCTTTTGCGGCGTTTGGTCGACTTCACCTTTTGACTTGAATCTGGCTTTTGAACAGGTTTGAATCCAATCCCGTGTTTTGAACAATCCGGGATACTCGATTCCAGAATTTCATCCAACTTGGCCTTGCCCTTGTTGCGGTTTGTGAGGGTCTTCTTCAATTCCGCATTCACTCGTTCTAACTCAGCATCTTTCTTGGTGAGTGACGACTCCAAACGGACAATAATATTCAGTTGATCATCTTTTCTTGAGTCAATTTGTCCACCTTGATCATAAGATCCTTGACTTTGAGTACTTATTTTTCCCAACTAGCAAATAATTGTTCATACTCAATGCTCAACTTCTCGTACTCGTCAAGAGATTCATCAACCTCATCGTCATCTTCAGTGTACTCTGTAGCAATCAAGCTCTTCTTCCTCAGAGTATCCATAACATCCTACAAAATAAGGATCAGTAAACTTAGTACGTCAAGTAACCCACTCTAGACGCCAATTGTAAATTTGTCGGACCTATGATTTTGAAAATAAGTATCAGTAAAATGATGTTGCTTTTGGTGTTACGATCACTGAAACTTACAGCTAACAGTTTCAGAGTAATAAACAGCAGTTTTAGAAAACAGATGTTAAGAACGATGTTAACAACATCGAAACTAACATCAAACAGAGTTATTAAAATATGCAGCGGAATAAATATTAAAAATAATTTGAACACATCAATTTAAATTCCGTTCGTAATTAAAAGTACTTACGAACTTGGGTATACAAACCCGAAAACTATATTACTTTAAATTGTTTAACATCAAATACAAATATAATGTAATATATGAAAAATACTAGTATCAACACTTGATACTAGAATACTTGTCGCCTCGGTATGATGATCTTCTTTGTTGGTTACGCAACTCCAAAAATCTCCGTGATTAAGATCGTGACTTCAAGTCTTGTGGCAAAACTTGTGATGATCTTCTCCGTTGGTTACGCAACTTTGAAGATCTCCTTGATTTGGATCGTTACCACAAGTCTTTTACTTGCTCGTGTTCTTCTTTGCTTGGGTCGTCTTGTTGCTGCGTCCTTCTCAAAAAATCGTGTGTAAAAGTTATCGAAGGTGTCTCTTTCTTGCGTCTTTGTCTTGTCTCAAATAAACAAGACTTTTAGAGTCCTAAACTTGGCAAACAAGTTATAAACACAATCTAGGAAACAAATAAAGTCCTAAACACAATTTAGAAAACAAATAAAGTCATAAATCTAGTTTCCTAATTTATTTTGAGCCCAAGAAAGACAAATAATAAAATAAGAATATTTCCATAAATAAATTTCCCAACATGATTCTTTTTTTTTCTTAAAATCTCCCTTTTGACAATCTATTCTTATTTTTTTAAACTAATACAAAATAAGTCAAAAACTATATATATATATATATATATATATATATGTAATATGATATATGAGTTTTTTACTATAAATTATTGGTTTTTGTATTATAATGTATTAGTAAGAAATTTTAGTATGACGAATAATTCGTTCGTTCCGGTCTGACAATAGTGTTACCCTAAAATATTTCTCGAAAATAGAACAAAAGTGGACTGGAATTGTCCGACTGACTTCGTTCTTTTCCTCTTTCTTTTGCAAGTCGGAATTCTGTACTTTTCTTTTATTCTGAAATTTCCGTCTTGGGTCACAAACGAAAAAAATACAATGCTGTTTTTATTTGACATGATAATTCTTAAATCTAACTTTTTGATATTTCATATATTAATTTTTGGATCTGACTTTTTTAATACAATTGTTTGAGAATCTTCTGCAGGTAGTGTTTTTTTTTAAAATCTAAATTTATGATATTTCACGTGCAATTCATTTTTCGCTTTTGATTCAAGAACTGTTTTTTTTATTATTGAAAATAATTGTTTGATTTTTTTTAATTAACAGAACAGTGAACAATCCTTCGCAGATGCAATCATAATTGGTAAGAAAATATCCCTCAATTACCGCATGCAATTTTTTTATAATAGTAATATTTGTTTACAATTCACTATGATTAATTCACTATTCACAAAATATTTTCATTAGCCTTTGGGATTCATGATTGGTTCACAGACTAGCCTTATGTTAATATATTAGGAGGAATGATTAGTAATCGGAGGGGAGGAGTGCGATTGAGAATCATGGATTCACCTAATTTCATTCGCGGGCCTAGAAGATATGGGTAGTTTTGAATCTTTAATGCCAAACAATAAATTATAAGAGAGTGAAGGAATGTATCTGGTCATATCTTACCTTATCTATGTTCCCAAATAAGGCCTGATTGTCCAATAATCAATAAATAATCCCGTGAATTTATTGAGCATTCTTTTTGATGCATGTTTTTGATCTGTAATTATTAGCAATTAATTTTTTTTAATGGTACAATAACTTTATATTCTTGAATTTTCACCGTCCACGTGCAAGTATATTTTTATTTTTCATAAAATTGGAAATTACTAAAACACCCTAGACTTTCATAGAATTTCAGGGGTCCAGTGTTCCCTGCAGTTTCGTGTATCCAAGCAATGCACAACCTCCAATAACTACTCAGCCGCCAAATCCAGAGGAACTTCCAATGTCGACGTTAGGCTGCCACCTGGATGTCGTGATTGTGGCCAGAAGCTTTGCCTGAAGGAATTTCTGTCGGCGGATAAACAACCATTTGGATGCGCGTGGCTGGCTGCAAGGGTCATTTTACTCGAAGCTAGTAGGTCCTTACAAAGAAGAGTGTAATAAGCTGCAATCAGATTCATATATTTTGGACAAATTTAAATTTACATTCAAATATTTGAATACATATTAGAACATACAAAGGCAAAATTTATAAACACACACACACAAAGATTTTAATGTTAACATGACATGACAGAGTACTTGGCAACAGTTCAAAGAATTGGAGATGGTTTTTTTTTTATGATATATATTTTAGTGAAGGGAAGAGAGGCACAATACTTCTCAACTCTTTCTTTTTATCAAATTATCTTTTTATATTTTTCTCTCTTACATCTTCAAATGAAACAACAAGTCCTTTATATAGATCTTAGGAATCTTTTGACCTTTCATCTACACAAACTCTTGGCCTTTCATCTACAGAACCTTTCATATATACAAACTCTTGGCCTTTTAGCTTCTACCCATTAAAATAAAAACATTTAAAGTTTGTTCAATAAAACTCCCCCATAAACTTAAACGCTTCTACTGTCCGCCATGCCAATCAGCTTCTTGCATTTGTCGAGAAGTATTTTCGGTAGCGGCTTTGTGAAGATATCCGCTGCTTGTTTCTGACTTGCCACATGCACCAATTCTATACTCCCTTCCTTCACGTGATCTCGGATAAAATGAAAACGAACATCGATGTGTTTGCTTCTTTCATAGTTCACTGAATTCTTTGCCAACTCAATTGCTGACTTGTTGTCAATTTTAATCACTGTTGCTCCTAGTTGCTTTAACTCCATCTCACTCAACAAATTTCTAAGCCATATCGCATGAAATACACACCAAGATGCTGCTACATATTCAGCTTCACATGTTGAGAGCGTCACGACTGGTTGCTTCTTTGAAAGCCAAGTAAACGCAGTATCTCCCATAAAGAACACATATCCCGATGTACATTTCCGATCGTCTATGTCTCCGCACCAATCACTGTCGGAATAGCCAACCAGTTTGTAATCTTCTGCTTTTGAGTAGAACAACCCTAGTGACACCGTTCCTTGGATGTAGCGATGGATACGCTTCAATGCCTTCCAATATGAATAAATCGGCTCCTTCATGAATCGACTTACAATGCCAACATTGGCTTTGTGCATGTTAGATAGCGAAGACTCCCAACTAGATTTCGGTATTTGGTTGCATCTACTCGTTCTCCACCGTTAAACTTAGAAAGTTTTGCCCTGGTTCCATTGGTGTAAATACTGGGTTGCAGTCCGCCATTCTGTTTCTTTTCAGAATTTCTTTCGCATATGATTCTTGTGACACAAAAATCTCATTCTTTTCTTGTCTAACCTCCAAACCAAGGAAGTACTTCATTAAACCCGAGTCCGTCATCTCGAACTCCCGAGTCATCGCTCTTTTAAATTCCTCTATCATTTCAACATTGTTCCCCATAAAGATGAGGTCATCAACATAAAAAGCGACAAGGAGCAGATTACCATTATTCTTTTTCACGTATACCACATGCTCGTATGGGCATTGAGTAAACCCATTCTTCTTGAAGTAAGTGTCGATGCGGGTATTCCAAGCTCTAGGTGCTTGTTTCAATCCATAAAGTGCCTTATTTAATTTCAACACCTTCTTTTCTTCCCCAATTTTTATGTACCTGGGTGGTTGCTCTATGTACACCTCTTCTTCAGCACGCCATTCAAAAAAGCTGACTTGACATCCATTTGAAAAAATTTCCATTTGAATTGAGCTGCATGAGTAATGAAAAGTCGAATCGTCTCCATTCTTGTAACCGGGGCAAAGACTTCATCATAGTTTATCCCTGCTTTTTGTCGATAACCTTTTGCAACTAACCTTGCCTTGTACCGCTCTATCTCGCCTTGAGCATTCATCTTCTTTTTGTATACCCATTTTACTCTAATGGGTTGACTTCCATTTGGCAATTCAACTAGCTCCCAAGTTCAGTTTCGCTCGATTGCTTTTATCTCTTCATTCATGGCTGCTTGCCACTTCTCATCTCGTACCGCTTCCTCAAATTCAATTGTTTCGGCATCCGCCAAAAGACAAATTAAATGTACCTCACTTTTTGAATCGTACAAATCTTGCATGCTTCACATCCTTGGTTGTCTCAGCTCGTCTTCATCATCAGTATTTTCAGAGTTTGTTGGTAAATATGTTGGTGCAACGATGAATGATTCTTCAACTTCAATGGTAACCTCCAGTCCAACTCACTTGCTTCATTTACTCGCACATCACGACTCACGATCACCTTCTTGCTTATCGGGTCGAGTAGCTTATATCCTTTTGTCTTCTCATCATACCCAATAAAAATATACTTTTTGCTTTTGTCTTCGAGCTTAGTTCTTCGTTGATCAGGTACGTGTGCATAAGCCACACTACCGAATACTTTGAGATGAGAGACTGTCGGCTTTTGTCCGCTCCATGCCTCTTGTGGTGTTTGATCATCTAACTTCATATGTGGACATCGATTTTGTACATAGATGGCACATTGCACAGCTTCTGCCCAGAATTCCTTCGGCATCTTCTTGCTCTTCAGCATTGATCGAACAATGTCGAGAATAGTTCGGTTCTTTCTCTCGGCCACACCGTTTGGTTGAGGAGAGTATGGTGCGGTTAGAAATCTCCTTATGCCTGGCTCCTCGCAATACTTCATGAAAGCCATTGAAGTATACTCTCCACCTCTATCGGTTCGTACGGCTTTGATGTGTCTACCAGTTGCCTTCGCCACCATCACTTTGAATTTTTTGAACACCTCAAATGCTTCGGATTTTTCTTTCAAAAAATAAACCCAAGTTTTTCGTGAGAAATCATCGATAAAGGAAATAAAGTACCTTTTACCGCTGAAAGATTCAGGAGTGATTGGTCCACATAGGTCGGTATGAATCAACTCGAGAGTGCATTTAGCTTGATATTCTGACTTCTTTTGAAACGAGGTTCTCCCTTGCTTGCCAAACACACATTCTTCACAAAATTTGCCCTCATAATCCATATCCGGCAGCCCGTGCACCATGTTCTTTTTTGCTAACTTTTTTAGACCAGCATGATGAAGGTCACCAAAGCGGTGATGCCACAGCGACGCCTTGTCTTCTACATTAACTTGCAAACATTTTTCTCGCACGCTTCTCAAATTCAGTTTGTACATGAGATTTTTGGCCATTTCGACTCGTGCTACCAAGCACCCTCGATTGTCTTTTTATTGTAGTACCCAATTTTTCATGAATACCGAGTATCCCTTCTCCATGAGTTGCCCCATACTCAAAATATTACTTTTAAGATCAGGTACGTAATAAACATTCTCGATTGATCCTTCCGTATCATCTTTTTGCAAATAGTGTACCATACCTTGGCCTTTTACTTGGATCTTTGATGCATCTCCGAACGACATGTGTCCATCTTCAACCTCTCGCATCTCCTTGAATAGGTGCTTGTGCCCGCACATGTGGTTGCTAGCGCCAGTATCGAGATACCACACCGTGTCGCTGTCGGAAATGGTATTTTTGTAGGCCATCATGAGAACTCCATTTTCCCTTGTCTCCTCTTCTGCGACTAAATTAGCATTTTCTTCTACCTTTTTTACGGAATAGCACTCATTTGCATAATGCCCAAACTTACCGCAATTATAGCACTCGATATTTGATTTGCATTCTTTTGCGTAGTGTCCATGCTTGCCGCAATTGTAGCACTCGTCTTTCGAGTGATTTGACCGGCCGCCTCTTCCACGACCACGTCCTCTACCTCGCCAATTTTGTTGGCTTGACTGCCCCTTCTCCTCATGGTATCCACCTCGACTACGGCCTCCACCACCACGACTATTGTTGCGACCTCCACGGCCGTGCCTTCTACCACGAAAGTTTTGAGTATAGAGTACCTTTTCGTCTTTGATAGACACCTTGGCTTGCAACGCTTCCTCAAGCGACCGTTCTTCTTCTTCTTTCGTTGCTCATGTGCCTCAAGAGAACCGGCAAGCTCATCGACTGTGAGCGTCGCAAGGTCCTTTGACTCTTCTATCGCGCACACAACATTCTCAAAATTGTCGGTTAATGATCTCAAAATTTTCTCCACAACCCGAGTCAGTTAATGTTTCACCATTCCGATTGAGTTGGTTCACCACGGTTTGTACACGCGTGATGTAGTCAGATACAATTTCTGACTCCTTCATCTTCACGCTCTCCAACTCGCCACGAAGAGTTTGGAGACGCACTTGCTTGACTCGTTCGGCTCCTTTGAACACTCTTTCTAAAGTGTCCCACGCTTCTTTTGAAGTAGTTGCACCAGCAATCTTTACAAATCCCGACTCATCGACGGCTCGGAACATCATGTATAGTGCCGCCTTATCCTTCGATCGTGCCTCTTTCAACGCCTTGTTTTGAGCCGCTATATATCCAGTGGTATTTGTTGGTTCTTCGAAATCTTCTTCGATCACCTCCCACGCATCTTGAGATCCGAGAAGAGCTTTCATTTGAATGCTCCAATTCTCATAGTTTCCCTTCGTTAGTCAAGGTAGCGACATTTGACCCGTCACATTCGCCATTGGTTCTGATACCAATTTGAGAATATTATGATATATATTTTAGTGGAGGGAAGAAAGACACAATCCTTCTCAACTCTTTCTTTTTATCATATTATCTTTTTATATTTTTCTCTCTTACATCTTCAAATAAAACAACAAGCCCTTTATATAGATCTTAGGAATCCTTTGACCCTTTCATCTACACAAACTCTTGGCCTTTCAATTACTTAACTCTTGGTCTTTTAACTTCTAAATTTAAAACTCATTAAAACAGAAACATTTAAAGTTTATTCAATATTGTTTACCCGATAATATTTTTTGCTTATGTTAACGTGGAATTATTCGGATTTCATTTTCCATTAAAGATGCACTACTAGAAAAATATGTAACATGGTTCCCATATATCAAGAAACAAAATAAAGAATTAATGATGAAGTATTCCTTAAAACCAACGAACACTGACTATCGGGAAATCTCGGAATTAATAGAACAAACTTCACCGATTATTTTATCAAGTGAACTCTTGTCTTTTAGTATGTAAGTATGAGAAACTCCAGGAACGTCGATCACTTTAACCGATTGATTTTCACGGCCCTCCCACACCGATCTTAACGCTAGCAAGCTTATCATATTCACTGTCCCATCCCCGTCCCCATACACCACCTCCGGCTGCATGTCGAAGCCACATTCCCCATAAAACAATGTCTCCGGTGTTTTCACCCCACTCCCAACAACACAAGTTACTGGGACTCGAGGCGCGGGCAAACTCTCAACCATTGGCAAAATACGCGTTTTATAAGGATGAACTCCTTCGGAAAACCCAATATCATGAAGAAACTCAGCAATGTCAGAACTAGAATACGAAGCATTCGGCGTAATCACGAGCGATTGAGTCGTGCGGAAAACCGTAGGAGACGGCAACAGCCATAAGTTACTAGGAGAGCGCCTCTGTTCTTCTCTCACTAGCAACGGATCAACTAACGGAACTCCCAAGGTGTTCCCTGATGCGAAGGTCGACATTTGTTCGACTGTGCCGCCCCATGGCACGGATAGTGCGATGAAGTGTTTGATAAACTTTTGGCACCAAGATATTGGAGTCCGGTCGAGAAGCTGCAGGGTGAATAAGCCTCCTAAGCTATGCGAAAGAAGGATCACAGGCCTTCCTCCATTGGAAGCACTTGCCGATTCAATTAGATTTTTTAAGTCGGACATGAATTTGGAGCCGACACGGGAGGGGTGGCCTTGTGCAGCTAGTTCGTACCGAAAATCGTAGGGTGCACCGAAGATGTTTTTGCCACTCACATAGCCTACTTGTTCCAGAGCTCTTACTAGAGGTTCCATGTATGATGTAATGCGTCTGCACACATTGGAGCATTATCTCTATGTAGATAGTGAGGAACTTATATTCAAGAAATATAGCAACATGCATAAGCCTTAGTTGAGTACTACATACACACACATGAATAAGATCATTGAAACATACGAATGCTTTATATATATAACTACCAGATTTAATAATGATGATATCATTATATATGCTTTAACCATTAATTTTGATAATGGTGGTGTCATAACTTTTATTTTTATTATTGTTATTATATTAAATATTTTTTTTTAAATAATTGTTTTTATTTTTTACATTTACTACTTGAGATGCCAGATGACTTTAATAGTGCAATTTATCATACACTAGTATTTTGTATACATATTGTGCACTAATATATGAAGAATTATAAAAGTTTACAAATATTAATTATTTTTCATGCATTGGACTACTTTTCTGACCAACAGGAATAGAGAGGACTAGTTGTGATATCAAATTTGAAAAAAATAAAAAATAATGATTGCATGTGCTTGTGACATTACTGTACATATTACTGATACTTTGTGTTTGTGCGTGTTCAGTTTTTATATCAGTGTAACTATTGTACATGTTTTCAACACCTAATATTACAATAAGTCTTATATTTATGCACACTAGTGAATAGTATAATTTATAATAGTTTATTTAAACATTTTTGATAAAAATCATCAGTGCACCACAACCCACACTTAAAAAACAATTTCATTTTTGATAAAAAACAAATTTATTATGACATCATATCTCCCAAATCTAAGAACTATTTATTAAATATGATTATATCATCTCTGTCAAATCTAGTTGTGGAATTTCATATTCAGTTGTCGCGCATGACACATTCTCCATACCATAATTCATATTCGGAACAAAAAATTATACACCTTGCATAATTTCACTAGCAATATAAATAAAGAATATCTTCCCAATCCGTCTCAGTGACTCTCCATTGAGCTAAACCAACTTTATCTAAAAAAATATAATATAATATAATCATACAACTCATATATATTATCCAATCAGTCCCGTTAATCTGATTTATTATCTTATCGGCCCCAAAAGAACTAGTCATGTCAAATTATTGACAGCGCAAAATCAAACTTCAATATTTTTCGTAATTTGATATTTTTCGCAATCAATTTTTCTTTTTATTTGCTTTTTTGGTTTACCAACTAAAAACTTATATATAGGGAAAAAAACACACTTACACTTACTTGAGATGAGGATCAAGATAGAGAAGAGCCTCAGTGGAGCCAAAGTATGGTACTTTAGTCTCAACACCAGGGGCATTATGGTAATCATCCTCATCAGAGTCATAGTAAATCATCATCCTCTGATTGAAGCATTTGGTGAAGGGTCCGAAAAGCACACTCGGATCGAACCAGAGCCTGAACCACCCATCCGGGTCCTTCTTCACTGGATACCATCTGTCGCACCACCAGCTTGAGGGCTTGTACTCTTCTGTCAGCCTGGCTTCTAACTGGTTGCCACCACTTCCTGGTATTAATATAACAGGATGCAGCAGGTTTGCGGTTGCTGATGTTTTGCTGCACGCATAATTAAGCATTATGGAGTGAACAATGGCCATTTTTAAGTGTAGAATGTGGAATTTCATGGCCAAGCAATTAAAGATAAATGGGTATATTGGAAGAATTTGTAGAATGGTCTTTTAGAATGAGATTGGGACAGTTATGAAGTTGGTGGATTGTGGTGGGGAAAGTTGACACGTCTACATGGTTACCCTGACAAAAGGCAACCACAGGATTTTACAGTTTTTATATGAAAGCTGGAATGTAATTGTTTTAACGACTGAAATTATTATTTCAAAATATTAAATAAGTAATTATATATATACAGTAGTTTAACACCCGTGTATTAAACGGGATTTATAAAAAAAATTAAATATGAAAAATATTTATAAAAATTATAAAGTTTTAAATTTAAAATAAAAAATTGAAATGATATTTTCAACCCGTGCCTTGTTCAGTTTATTAATTATTATAATTATTGATTAATATTATATTTTAATGTTTAAATTAAATTTGTTAATAATTATATTTAAATACTTATAAAAATTCAAAATATGTCACATTTTCAACCCGTCTAATCTATATTAATTAATTATTATTAAATTATTTTATATTTTTATGTTTAGATTAATTTTGTTAGTAATTACAGTTACGTACTTCGAAAAATTCAAAAGTTGTCATACTTTCAAGTCTTCTCGCATTGTGTCATTGTCTAATAAATATTAATTAATTATTATTACATAATTTTATTTTTCTTATATGTAGAGTGAGTTCATTACTAATATTTAGTTACATACTCCAATTATTGCAAATATATCATAAGTTACGTATATTTAGTTATTAATAATTTTTTTTGTAATTAAAACTATTTCATATGTAACTCTATTTTAATTAAAATAACAAATTTAGATTTTTATTCTACTAATTATATATAACTTATTTATGTTATTATATTAGGAGTATAAAAGAAAATCATTGAATTAGAAAAAAAGAATTAAGTTAGGCTAAGTATAATAAAAAAAAATATTAAATTAGGCAAGATATAATAAAAGAAAAATATCAATTAGATATAAATTAGGCTCAGATGACACATAAACAACCCAAACACCAAAGTTATTTATTATCCGAGCGAAGCATACGAAGTAGACACATACATTAGAGGGGATTTTGCATAAACATATACTTGTTTAACACCCGTTTAATATAATATAAAAAATATTTATGATAATTATTTAATTTTAAATTTAAAAAAAATAAAATAATGTATTCCCAACCCGTGCCTTGTACATGTCTAATCTATTTATTAATTATTATAAATACTAAGTAATTTTGTATTTGGTGTTTAAACTAAAATCATTAATAATCTTAGTTACATACTTACAAAATTTCAAAAGGCGTCACATTCTAAATCCGTGTCAAATATCTATTTTATTAATTATTATTATTAAATCGTTTCATATATTAATGTTTACAATAAATTCTTTAATAATAATTAATTACATATTTTGAGATATTCAAAAGATGTCATACTCGCAACTCATATCGCATTGTACTGATGTCTAATCAATATTTATTAATTATTAGCGTATAATTTAATATTTGTATGTTTAGATTGAATACATTACTAATATTTAGTTACATACTTAAATTATTGTAAATAACTCATATTTTACCCATATATAATATTTGAAACTCAAAAAAAAAATTTATTTTAAATTATATTATCAATAAAACTTATTAATTATTTTCATAATAAAACTTTTTTAATCAAATTTATTTCATATGTAGTTTTTATTTTAGTTAAAATAACTAATTTAGATATTATCTACTAATTATATATGACATATTTCTATTTTTATATTAGGAAAATCAAATGAAAGTATTGAATAAGGAAAAGTATAATAAAAAAATTAAATTAGGTAAGATACATTAAAAAGAAAAGTATTAAATTAGGTAAATATTAGGCTCGGATGACACATAAGCAAACGAAGCACCAGAATTTTTTATTTGTCAATCGAAGTATTCGAAACAGACACATAGGCTAGGAGGATTTTGCATTAATATATAGGGGTGATTTATATATAGAGAGAGAAAGAGAGAGAGAGAAAGATCGCGTAGTGATTTATATAATGAATGCCGGAAATTAGGGTGCAATTGGAAGCAATTTCGTTCATTTTCGTTTCATTTCACTAAAAAATAGTGGAAAATTTTTTTTTGGGAGATAAAAATTTTTGGGAAAATAATGATTGGATATAAAAATTATTTGTTTGTAAATATGTGTTGGATATCCTTGTCTTTCTTCTCCATGAGAATTCAGCCCTCAATTGCAACTCCTTCAAGGCTTCAGCGAGCACCTCCAGTTTCGCGGAGAAGTGATGGGTAATTGCCTTCGCCGATGCGGTCAACGCCAGTAGAGTCGGATCCTCCACCGTCGCCTCCAACTTTGGTGAAGATGGCGGCGCTTGAACCAGATCCACTGTCGTCGCCATTCCGGCGACAACTAACGTGACCCAAATCGGACCCAATTTATCACCGTCGAATCGCTTCCTCGCTCGCCGCCACATTCGATTAGCCGTCTCTGCTGCTATTATTAACGACGGCTGCCGAAATTAGTGTAGCAGCGGCAGCTTCTGCTGCAGATCCGCCACATCACGCCGCCAAGTTTGCCGGCGGTAGCGGATGCCCCCGATTTAGTCACGGTGGCAACTAATGTGACCCGAATCGAACAAGATCTGTCCACGATGATTCGCCATCCGTACGTTTTCACCGCCACAGCAAGACAACGACAGAGCTCAGCCGTCTTCCCTGTTAGATGCCTGCCGAAAAAGATGGTGAACGCGGCTATGGCGAGGAAAAATCCGGTTGTGTGGGGTTTGATTGGTTTTGTGATTTGGGTTTTGGGAATTTGATGGCTAGGTTAAATCAGCAGAGGTTTAGACAAAAACAATATTGGCCGATGGTGATGAAAAACAGAGAAAATCAAGTTTACTTGTAAAAGTTTTACAAGTTTATAATCACATTTGTCAGCAAACTTCTCTGCAAATTTTTATTGTTGTTTTTGTGTGTGCAAGGAAAAACAAAAAGAAAAACGGAAAGAGAGAATCAAGAAAAGAAAAAATTTATCTAGCGAAAAATAAATTAGCATCAATATCCACTCACTTGTTATGCCTTCTTTTTTTTCACTAGATGAGTGAAAAAAAAAATTGGTATCCAAGCGCAACCTAAGAAGTATGATCTGAAAAAAAAGAATTTTAAGGCGTACCTACGATGTCATTATAGTTTAAGGAGGACAAATTATTACTAAATTACTTGTACCTACAACTAATTTGTTCCTCTACTCGTATAAAATCATCAAGTGTTATGTTGTGTTCAAAAACGAAAATATACATATTACACTATAAAAAAAAAGACAAATACTGACGGAAAATGTTAACAACCATAGACCGTTAGCATATGCTGACGACATATTGACGGATTGCTGACGGGTGTGGGCCGTCAGCAAAAAACCTGTCAGCGACACGTCAACTGTCCATCATCATTTTTGTTAGCGACAGCTAACGGGTCAGAACCTATCAGCAATATTGAAAAAAGATTAATGCTAACTACCTTTTAGGTCGTAACCAAAGTCGAATTAAAATTTGTTCTCTGTTTCATCAAAACCTTAAAAAAATGTAGCCTCCTCGCCGTCCTCCGCCGTCTTCCTCGCCGTCTTCCTCGCCGTCTCCAGCCATTCGACCATCGTCACCCAAAGCAACCCAGTGCCATCTCCAGTCGCCGTCTCCAACGTCCAGGTATGTTTTTCTTAATTTTTATTTCTTGTTTTATTTGTTAAATAATTTTAATTAATTATTGATTAATTAATAATTTAAGGTAGAATTATTGAATTTAGGGTAATTATATAATTAAAATTTAATTTGGTGGTTATTTATAATTAAAATTTAATTAGGATTTATTTAGGATTTTTGATGTTAATGACATGTTTAGCATTCAACTAGGGGTTAATTAGGATGTAATAAGCAATTTAGGGTTTAATTATGTACTTTATTGGGTAATTATATATTGAGTATTTAATTTAGAGATTAATTATAATTAAAATTTAATTAGGGTTTAATCAAGGTTTGGAGGTCGTCTAGGCGTTAATGACCTAATTAGTTGTGATTAAAGTAGGTGTTATTTATGTAAATGTGATTGAACTAGGAGTTGATTACGTAACTAAGATTCAATTAGGGATTAATTACCTATTTAATTTTAAGTTAGTGATAAAATTATCAAATCGGGGTTATTTATGTAATTATGATCAAATTATTTTTGTTATAAATTATTGTGGTTTAAAATGTTTGTGGTGGTGGTTTTCAAATGCCGTGATGATTGACAAGTTAATTTTGTGTTTAATTAATATGTATGTTCTGTGATTTGTGATTAATATATACATGCTGAGATTGGTTAGGGTTGATGTGTGGTGTACGTCGCCGACCAGAAGGTTTCATCACTCTAATAAAGAATTTTAAATTTTTTCAAAATGTGATGGTGGTTTTAAAAAGTGCGTTGTGGGGGTTTTCAAATACCGTGGTAATCGGCAAGTGAATGTTCTGTTTAATAGTATTTATTTTATATGATTTGTGATTAATATATACATGCTGTGATTGGTTGGTGTTGTGATTGGTTGGGGTTGACATCGGTGATGACGTGGTGTACGGCGCCGACTGGGGGGTTTCGTCCCTCCAATAACGGATTTTAATTTTTTTTCAAAATGTGATGGTGATTTTTACAAGTTTTTAGAATGTGCGTGGTGAGGGTTTTCGAATGCCGTGGTCATCGGCAAGTGAGTGTTATATTTAATTAATATTTATGTTATATGATATGTGATTAATATATATATATATATATATATATATGTGTGTGTGTGTGTGTGTGTGTGTGTGTATTGTATACATCAGTGATGACATGGTTTACGGTGTCGGCCGGGATTGGGTTCAAATGAAAACCCCATCCTTATTTGAGGACCTAGAACCAAATATTAAAATATTAAATTCAATAATAAGGAAGGAAGGGGTGGGGGGGGGGGGGGGGGGGGGTGTTGTTATGTCTTTTTACCTAATGCTTCTGAAAATCAAAATCAAATACCAAAATTCGTTCGTGTCCCTTCTTTCTTCCCAGATCTATATTCGCCATCAACACCAATTTTCAGAGAAATCGCCGATTTACATAGTGAGAAACCAAATATAAAGAAAAATGGAAGAGGGTTTTCAGGCTAACTTGACTTGATAAACCGACATTTGGCGAGGGCCACCCGACGACTTTTTCAGATTCGTTCCAAGAGGATGCTGGGAGGCGTGGCCCGTGGCTATCTCGATTCGACGGTGGTGAGAAATTACAGGTGACAGCGATTCGTCAGCAAGACGGCTTGGCTGGGTGGCACTGAAAGTTGGTAAACGGCGATGGCCGGAGATGGGCTAGACGGCAATGTTGGGGATGTCGTCGGTCGTGGAGATGCTGATTTTGATTCGGTTTTGCTTGGAGTCACTTTTCGGTTCAGATGGTGACTTGAAGTTGACGGTTTAGAAGGATGGCCGTGAATAGGCGGCGTTGGTGGTGGTTTATGACAGCAGGGATTGGGTAGACGGCGATGGCCAGATATGGTTAAGGATGGCGGTGTTGGGGCTGTCGTCGGCCGTGGAGATGTTGATTTTGATTCGGTTTTGCTTGGAGTCAGTTTTCCAGTTCAGATGGTGACTTGAAGTTGAAATTTAAGAAGGACGGCCGTGAATAGGCGGCGTTGGTGGTGGTTATAACGGCGGGGATTGGAGCTAGCTGTCGAAATGTTCATAAATCACATCAAGTTTAGTTAGCCCAAAAGGCAGTGTTAGTGTAGTAAAAAAGCGCTGCAACAATAAGAGAAAAGCCCTCTCGAGGTTGTCAAACTTGTCCTGGCCAATAAATTAGCACTGCAAACATATTAAAAAAGCATTGCTACTTTATTATAAAAGCACTAGTTATGTAGTAAAAAATCCAAATTCTTACTCGTAAATAATGGTGCTTTTGTATACAATACTGTAGTGCTAAAAATTAGTCATATGCGATACTTTTACTATTCAGGTTTTTTAATTTAATTACATGTATTTATTTTTATATTTTTAAACATGCAATATGTATCTTAAATCGTAGATCTTAGGAATGTAATTAATTTGATATATATTTGATTTAAAATGGAAAAGAATTGGGAAGATTATGGTTTGTTGAAGATTTGAGTATAATTTTAAATTTTGAATTTGCCTACATGATAGTAGTTATAAACGAAACCTGTGATGCTTTTTCGTGAACAGTCGTAGTGCTTTCTTTCTTTATCCATTTTGCTTTCTAAAGAGCAATGCAGTGCTCTTTATAAACGTTGATATATGTCCAAAATACTCTTTTTATTGATTTAATGCAATATTTTACATCATTACCCTGCTGACATGTCATGTTCTCAAGTATCAAGATTATCCAATCCAATGGTCAAGATGAGTCCTTAGGTTCACAAATAAGGACGAGTTTTCATTTGAACCCAACCCTGTATATTGTATAGTCGGCCAGGAAGTTTTGTTCCTCCAATAATGAATTTTAAAATTTACTTTAGGATCAATTATATTCTTTTTTTCTACACTCAAAAACTTATAAACCCGTTTAGGACTTGGTATCAAATAGAGAGTTTGATACTAAATTTTGAATTGTCCACTTATTTGCAAAGTTTGAGAATGTGATTGTAATGTAATGGGATAAATTTCCCCCCCCCCCCAATGTATACAGGTTTTTTCACTTTACCCCCAAAGTATTTTTTGTTCCACTTTGCCCCCTGATGTACAATAATTTTAGACGTTGCCCCCAAACTTTATTTCCGGCGGAATATTCCTTCTAGATTCCATCGACGGGCAGTTGGGGGGCAAAGTGAAAGAATCTTATAGTTTGGGGGGCAAATTAAAATAATATAAATATTAAATTTTTGTTTTAAAATTTTATATTTGAAAAACATATATAATTTTTATCTTATACTCACACACACACAAAGTTGTCAATACAATTCCAATTTAAAAAAAAAAACCATAAATTTTCAATTAATATTTATAATCTTCTAAATATAAATATTGTCAATACATCTTTTATATTATTAAATATGAAACACATGACTAAGTATTATGTAAATTATTAGGCTAAGTAACATAATAATATATTATTATGTATTATGATTGAACAAAATAAAATAAAAGTGCATTTCGTATATGCATTATAATATTATGATACGAAAAATAAAATTATCATTCGATATTATTATTTGTATAAAAAGTGTGATTAAATACTATATTAATCATGAGTACATTATTATATAAGATTATAATTACCGAATGATTAATATAATTAAAATCTTGATATTATAAGATTTAATTATATTAATCATTCGATAATTATAATCTTATATAATAATTAATGTACTCATGATTAATATAGTATTTAATCACACTTTTTATACAAATAATAATATTGAATGATAATTTTATTTTTTGTATTATAATAATTTACATAATACTTAGTCATGTGTTTAATAATTAATAATATTAAAGACGTATTGACAATATTTATATTTAGAAAATTATAAATATTAATTAGAAATTTATGGGTTTTTTTTTTTTAATTTGGAATTGTATTGACAACTTTGTGTGTGTGTGTGAGTATAAGATAAAAATTATATATCTTTTCAAATATAAAATTTTAAAAAAAAATTTAATATTTATATTATTTTAATTTGCCCCCCAAACTATAAGATTTTTTACACTTTACCCCCCAAACTATAAGATTCTTTCACTTTGCCCCCCAACTGCCCGCCGATGGAATCTAAAAGGAATATTTCGCCAGAAATAAAGTTTGGGGGGCAACGTTAAAAATTATTGTACATCAGGGGGCAAAGTGGAACAAAAAAATACTTCGGGGGGCAAAGTGAAAAAAATTGCATACATTGGGGGGCAAAAAAAATTTATCCCTAATGTAATTATCTTACTACGTATGTATTTTGTGGACTTTTGAATTCCGGTTTCCATCCCTCCTTTATTCTCGGGTGCATTCCAATATATGCGTAATTAGAGAACTAAGTGGAGGTGCTGCCAAAATATTCTGGTTCTCAAAATGCATAGTAAGAAATTTTATTACTAAACATCACATTATTGAATGGGATAGTGCCCTTAAAAAAATAATCTTTTTCTATAGGCACCCCCATAGTGCTCGCTTATATATAATTTGATCATCTATATTATTAATCATAATTAATATATCATAGTATGAGTTCTGGCCGTAGTTGGATGTACAAACGAAGGGTGAAAAATTATCTATCTAACGCATTCGTGGAAGGGGTGGAAAGTTTCATACAATTCGCACTCTCACATGGAGCAATGGAGGATGGAAAAAAATTTTTGAAATGTCCCTTAGTCATATTAAATGTGGGAATTGTAGTGACCACGATGTAAACGAGATTAAATCTCTAAGTTGATATTTTATCCTACTTTGAGCTCTCATTTTATTTTCACAAAAAGGGACTAACTTAAGCATCAGATGGCCTACGTTGGGGTTGTCCGGCTTGGATTTTGTTTTGTAGGTCGATCAGGTCAGAAGGAGATATTTGAAGATCATCGACCTTATTCTTGGTGAGCCAATCTTTGCGGTCTCATCAGCTCATTCGAATATGGATTTGTGAAAATAAATACACCACGATAATCTACTCGAAACATAAATTAAGAATTTGACATGCATTTCGAAAACTAACAACCCATCCATATTTGAGATATTTAGCTAAAATTACTATATTTAACTTTCCCAAATTCTTTTCTCCATAATATTGAGATGCCGTTTCTAATAAGTCATTGTTATTATACAATGGAAAATGGTAAAAAGAGACTTTCACTTTTTGGACATAAAACTTGGAGTTTGGCTATGAATTTATGAATATCATATAACTATACACTAAAATAGAAATACATAGTTTGTTTTGCATTCCTTATGTAAAATTTAAAATTCTTGTAGGTTCTTATGTTGCAAACCGTTTTTCTCTGGTGTTCAGGGAATTACTTAGGGTCCTTTGTACTATGTTGCCACAATCACTTTGGCCAGTGCTGTTTATTGGAGAACATCTCCAATAGTTATTGCAGGAGAACATCTCCGGTAGTTATTGCAGCAGTTTGTAACCTCTGTGGTATATTATATTTTATTTTATTTTTTTATTTTTTCTAAAGTAAACCCATTTTCAAGTTTACTTTTGAAACAAACGCAGAACAAAAAAATGCTTATTTTAGAATCTCTCACAAACTTACTTTTCACGTATGGCTGATGTTGTGGGCATGCGTTTCGGCAGCCAGAAAGTGCCCTACAATCAAAACAAATCCATTATTGGTAGTATTACAATGGCATGTGATAGTCTCTTAGCTTCCACCGGGTAATAAAATACTTTATCACTTCAAGCTGCTTAGCCTTGTTTTTTTTTTTTTTTCGCTAATTCCAAGTATTATAACAGATACATGCTATTATTAAGATAAATAAACCATAAGAAAAGAGAAAAGAGAGGCCTGGGTGCTGTGTATGAGAACATGATAAAGTGAATAATAAAACCCCAACATCTATGGGGTGTGTGTGTGTGTGTGTATATATATATATATATATATATATATAGGATTAGATTCAAATAGATCCCACGTCAATATATGCGAACTTAGGGACCAATTCAGGTCGTAGATCTAATAATTTGTGCGGATCAGATTTTTCTATTTTCTAAATTTATTAAATTATAAATATAGAAAGAAAAGGGCCTTTATGTAATTTTACAAAACTCTTAATTATATTAAATACCATCCCAATCACTAACCCTAGGATAAACCCGTACCCGTCTGCACTCCTTTTCCCTCATTTTCTTTCCTCTCCAAGCGTCTGCACCCTTTACCAATGGAACGGCCAAGTCGCCCAGCCATAGTCAAGCATCGCTATGCCGCCAACATGACCGCCACCCTTCTCAGCCGTGCCCGGCCACAGATCCATTCCAACCGTGGTCGAGCGACACGGTAATCGCCGAGCGGCCCCACGAGGAACCAGCCGAGACGCCTCACCCGCCGGATTGCCCAGCCGAGCCACCTGCCCGAGAGTCCATCGCCGTCATCGGTTTTTGGAGAAGGCGGAGAAATCGCCTGTCGATTGGAGCGTTGCCGTCACACCGCCGCTACGGGTCGCCATCGCCGCCTCCGACGGTGCTGCGCCAATTTCGCCGATTGCTGCTCTGCTGCCCGACTTGCAGTCGCCGCGCCGAGCCGCCGCCGTGGTGGAGACGAAGCGGAGAGGTGCTGGCCGAGTTCTGTGTTGGAGAGATATGTGGAAGAAGGGGAAAGAGACGTCCCATGTGGGTTTTGGCTTCGGGAAAAATAATTCTAAGTCAATTTTTTGATAATACTTTGTAGGCCGATTTGTTTTGGGGGGTACGATCTTAAGTTTATTTTATTATTATTTATAAGTTGTAAACTCAGATATATTTTGAAGTAGGAGTGTTGGTGACATTGAAATTACAAAATAAAATGCAGGCAGGCGGGTTGATATGGGTAACTGAGTGGGACGCTTTGCAGCACCCTGTAGCATCAGTGAGAACCTCTCTTAATATTGATTCTTGACCCTATTGCTAGTCTAACCTCGTTTCCTGTATTGCTCTCTCAAATGCACGAAGTCTTCAGGCCTGAGTATATTAGAGAAAAATAATGCAGTGATAATTGTAGTAAAAAAACAGCGATAATGTAGTAAAAAAGCGCTGTAATAATATTAAGAAAAACATTGCTACTTTCTATTAATCGTATTTTTAACAGTATTTTTTACAAAGTAATGTAGTGCTAAAATTAATCACATGCGATGCTTTTAATATTCAGTTTTTAAATTTAATTACATTTATTTATAAAAATAAAATTTGTGATGCTTTTTTGTACTTTTTTTACCCGTGTGCTTTCTAGAGAGCAATGCAGTGCTTTTTTCGAAATGCTGATATTTGTCCAAAATACCCTTTTAATTAAATTAATTCAATATTTTCCATAATTACCCTGCTGACGTGTCATGTTCTCAACCATCGAGATTATCCAATCTAATGATCAGGATTGGTCCCTAGGTTCGCATATATTGACATGGTTCCATTTGAACCCAACCCTATATATATATATATATATTTATCATCCCCCCTCAAACTCGTGATGCATCAAAATGTAACATCAAGAGTTTTCTAGTTAAAACTGAAAATGAGGAACTGAATGTGATCTGATAAATAAATCAGCAATCTGCATGGTCTAAGATAAAAACGACAAAGTAATTGTGCCATGTTAAAAGTGATGTCGAGTGAAATGACAATCAATCTCAATATATTTGGTGCGCTCGTGGAAGAAAGAGTTGCGTGTAATTAGAATGGCACTCAAATTATCACAATACATGGGAGTGGGAGATGATAGTGGAACACCCATATCATCAAGTAGCCAGCGCAACCAAACGATTTCTGTAGTAGTGGAAGCCATAGAACGATATTCAACTTCTGCAGATGAGCGGGAGACAACATGATGCTTCTTACGTATCCAATAGATAAGAGAATCTCCTAAAAAGATACAAAACCCAGTAGTTGACTTTTGATCTGTAGGGTCACCGATCCAATCAACATCTGAGTACGCACGTAATTCCAAGGATGAAGAGGAAGGAAATAATAAACTCTAAAGATGAGTGCCTCGAACATAACAAAGGATATGAAGAACAACTGCCCAATGAACCGAAGTAGGATAAGTAACAAACTGACTAATAATGTGTACAACATAAGTAATATCCGGTCTAGTGATGGTGAGATACACCAAAATACCAACAATAGTACGATACAAAGCAGGATTTGACAAACGAACGCCAATAGAGGGAGTATATTTCATATTCTTTTCAGAGGTTTATCTTTTGATCGAGTATCTGATAACCGAGCCTAATCAAGAATAGTAGAAATGTACTTGAATTGAGATAAAAGACATCCATGAGGAGAGTAGGCCACCTCAATCCCTAAGAAATACTGAAGTGTACCTAAATCTTTTATCTTAGACTATCACGCCAATTGCAGTTTCAACTCTGGATTCCCATGAGCATCGTCCCCAGTAATAATCATATCTTTAACGTACAAAGAAATTAATATGGGACCCTTTGAAGTACATCTAAGGATTAGGACAGAGTCGTGTTGGCTAGAATGGAAACCAAGAGCTTAATCACAATAATAAACTTCTCAAACCAAGCTCTAGGAGCTTGTTTGAGACCATAGAGAGCCTTATTCAATCTACAAACGTCACCATGTAAACTTCTTCTTGAAGATCACCATTCAAGAAGGCATTTTTGACATCCATTTGGGATAGATGCCAATGTTGAACAAAGGCAACTATAATAAGAACTCGGATGGTAGACACTTTGGCAACTGGAGCAAACATGTCTTCATAATCCATACCATATTGTTGAGAAAATCCCTTAGCAACTAGACGAGCTTTATATCTCTCAGTCGACCTATTAGACTTTGTTTTAATTTTATATACCCAACGAGAGCCAATCGCATGTTTTCCTGGAGGAAGAAAAACGAGATCCCAAGTATATGTCTTATGCAGAGAAGAAAGTTCTTCTGCCATAACTTGTTGCCAAAGAGGATCAACAACAACCTCTTGATACGAAGAGGGCTCAGAAAAATTGTGGATAAGGGTAAAAAAGGCAGCAAAGCTACTAAAGTAATTAGAGTAAACATAATCCCATAACTGAGTGGAATTGTGAACGCGTTGAAGATAACGCTATGGTGGTGCTGGTGGAGACATCATCATCGGAGGGACTGTAGAGGTAGTAGGAACATTAACGGGAGAGGAACCTGAGTCATCAAGCCTATTGGTGTTATCCCCATAAGGCTCAACTCCATTATCTGAGTCTTTATAAAAAGGATGAATAACAACAATATCTGACCTTTTAAGGTCATGAGATCTAGGAGGAATGGAGTAGTATGGAATATGCTCAAGAAACACATGAAGCGGTACATAAATTTTATGTGCTAGAGGATCATAACAACGATACTCCTTTTGACCCTCCCATAACCAAGAAAGACACAAAGTACCGAATGAGAAGATAGTTTACTACGTTCAACATGAGGTCGAAGAACAGAACATGCAGAACCAAAAACTCGCAAGACAGAGTAATTTGGGGCATGACCATACAATCTCTCAAATGGGGATAAATCTGATGTAACAGAAGATGGAATCATAGCAATCACATAGGCAGCGGTAAGAGCAGCTTCCCCCTAAAACTCACTAAGAATAGATGGAGACACGAGAAGAGAGCGTGCAATTTCTATAATATAACGGTGTTTACGTTCAGTAATCCTATTTTGTTCAGGCGTATCGGTACAAGAGGTTTGATGGACAGTGCCATCAGAGGCAAGCACTTCAAAGAAAAAGTATATTCACCATCCAAATCACATCGAAAACACTTAATAATAACATTATGTTGAGTCTTAACAGAGCAAGAAATATATGATAAATAGCAAGAAGAAACATGTCCAAAGCACCTGTAGAGGCCAAGTACTTTAAACGAGAAGAAGAAACATGTCCAAGATTCAAATGACATAAATAAAAATCAGAAGACGATGAACTTAAAAAAAAAAGACGACAAGTCAACACTTGAGGCAGCAACATATTGAGTCTTAAGCTCCTCAAATACGTAAAGTCCCCCTTGCCTACGGCCTATCCCAATAACCCTTCTGGATTGTGAATCCTGAACATAACAAGATGTTGAAGTAAACAAGACTCAGAAACCAGAGTCACACAACTGACTAACTGACACAAGATTCACGGTCAAATTCAGAATGTAGTAAACATGTTAAAGAGAGAGCTGTGGTGTACATATAGATCCAATTCCTGCTATGGCATTGGGGTTCCATCACCAGTTATGATAGACACGGATGAATTAGAGCGTAAGGTTATAAATGAGCTTAATAAAGAAGACATATGATGAGGTGCTCCAGAGTCAAGAATCCATATCAACGAAGATATATCCAATGGACCAGATAAAGACAAACCTTTGTTTACAGAAGCGGACATGGCATGCGGCTGCATGGTAAGAAACTTTTAAAACTGCTAAACAAAACCAGAAGTGTCTCCAAAGAAATGGACATGTCTAGAATCTAACGAATTAACCGGAGGAACAACTGTTGCGACATTGGATGTTGGAGGCCTGTAATCCTATTGTGGCGCTTGAGATGGAGGCTTGGACTTCTGTTGTGCTTGCTGATTTCTGCCAAGCAACCTTGGACAATTTGCTTTCCTGTGACTTTGACCTTTGCAAAATCTGCAAACATCAAATACAACTTGAGGCCTATTCTGATTATTGGATGATTGTTTAGAAGGAATAACAAAGACAAACGGACTAGGAAGGATCCATTTATGTCCATTCCCTTTCTCTAATTGGGATTTAAGACGAATTTTCTCAGACTCATTAACTACCGAATCTACAGTGGGGAGAGGGTTGCGATGCAGGATTGTTTCTCAAAATCATCTTTAAGAGTGATAAAGAACTGGACAAGCGCTGCACTTCCATAGGATAAATATAAGGGGCATATGCTCATAGTTCTGTAGATTCTGTGAGAGACAGCTGATCCTACAAATTGGTCATGACAAAATAAAACTCTTGAATACTCATATTATTTTTCTAAAGAGCACGAATATCAATCTCCAACTGATATTGGTTGGCAAAGTTGGACTGCACATATAACCTTTCCAAGTGATCCTAAACCTCCTTAGCCGTATCATACTTTGCCAATTGGGTTCCGATCAATTATTGCACAAAATTATTGATCCAGTTAATGATCTTTGAATTGTTCGCCTCCCAAGAATCCATCTTCTCGGCATATTCCTCATATTTTTTTATCTGATTTACCTAGGGTTCTAGAAATATAACCCCACATCCTCTTTCTTTTCTGGAAAATTTTCAACTCATAACCTCAATAAGAACAATTCTGCCTATTGAGTTGGGCACTGATAGCCTGTAGCGAATCGTTCTTTTCACTAGCCATTGCAAAGATAGACAATCTAACAGATAAACAAACTCAATAGAATCGACAAAAAATAGTGAAATATACCCAACTACGAATTTCAAAAGTGCAACAAATCACCACAAACAGCAAAAAAAAAGGATAGAAAATGAAAACAACAGAGATATCATATTAAGATATATAAATCATAAGAAAAGAGACAAGAGAGATAAGGGTTCTGTGTACGAGAAGATAAATAAATCATAAGAAATGAGACAGGGGAGACAAGGGTTCTGTGTACGAGAAACTGATAAAGTGAATAATACAACTTTAAACATCTAAGGTCTCTCTCTCTCTCTCTCTCTCTCTCTCTCTCTCTCTCTCTATATATATATATATATATATATATATATATATATATATAATTAGGTTCAAATGAGAACCATGTCCTTATATGTGAACCTGGGGTCAATTATAGGCCATAGATCTAATTAAATGGATGGATCGGGTTTTTTGTGTATTTCCTTATTTGATTAAAAGCATTAGGATTGTATAATAAAAGCACTACTGGTGTATATAACTAAAATATCAATAAAACACTGTGATTGTATAATAAAAGCACTAGTTCGCAGGTTCACATATAATGACATGGTTCCCAATTGAACCCAACCGTATATTTATAAAACAACTATCTTTTTCCTCATTTAGGGAGATTGAAGAAAATCCCAATGGTTATCGGGTTCTTGATAGTATCCATTGCTATTACATTAGTTAAATTCCATCCTTTAAGCACTGACCTTGATGACAACATGATGGTGCCCCTTTCCAACTTGCGAGCGAGTGTCGTGAGCTCTCATATATATATTATTTTAGCAACATGTTTTTGAATTTTTAGTGGGAAGAGTTCATGCTCAAGTCATGGTGTATCTGTTAGAGCATCTCTCCAATGTTGACTTTTAAAGTTGTAAAAATTAAGCCACATCATCAAGTTAGAAAGTGTATAAATAATTTATTCTCCAATGCATAGTTTCATTGGCCTTGTTATGGTGATGTGGAAAAAATAAATCTCAACACTGTTGAGACCCCTGTTGGATTTCAGAAAGGATGATAAACAGGGTGAGTTAGCATTGGGAACGTCATCCTCGAAAATTCTTTGAGCGCAAATTTAGAAATTTGGGGGGAAGAATAGCAAGTACAATTTGGGGGCGCGCCATTCCCAAATTTTTGCTACTAGTTTTTTCCCTCTGAAATAATTGTTGGGCGCGCCTTTACAATATTTGGTGAAATAGTAACTACATCCAAATTTTGAACACGCCTTTCAGAAATCCTTCATATAGTTTGGCCGCTACAAATTTTCTCTCGTTGATATTGCAAGATTGCAATTAGGTAAACTCTTTGTTCATTATATACATATGGAGATTTATTTCTTGTTGCATTTGATTCTTTCTCATGACGTTTTTTATATTCAGTTGGATGAATAATGTATGTGTAATTTTACAAATTCAATTGCATGTATTTCGGATGTGTGATTTTAAAATAATTGTCAAACTTTAGTATGTATGCTTCATTTCTTTTATTTTTTGTTTCTCAATTTTTAATTTGCTGGAATTGAGAGAATTGGAGCCAAAGTTGGTGAGTTCTACTGCTTCTACTGCTATATCTTTGCTTTTGGTAAGTACTTTTGGCACTCTACTTATATATATTCTAGGAGGGATTTGTACTACAGTATTTATTGTATTTCATCGGCATTTAGTATGTTCTGTTATTTCATTTGCAATAAGAATTTATTAAGTCCAGTATCTTACCGTATGAAGAATCATTATGACTTTGAATTTTGCCTATATTGAGCATTATGATGTTCTGCTATTGAAGTGCTTGTTAAACCATTTTAATAATTTCCTTTATGTGATCCTTATATTGTGTAACAAATGTAAATAGATGGAACCAAAAGATCTGGATGATGTTACGAACACTCGACAACAACCTTTCAAATACCCTATCCCACAAAAGCATCTGAACCAATTCAATCCTCATTCTAATTAAACGATGCCGTCACAAACTATGAACCAACTTAATCCGCCTTCCATCTACTCTGTTCCATCACACAATCTAAGTCAATTTAATCAACCCATCTATCATATTGATCCAACAACGGGACTATATCCTCCGCATCTTGATCAAAATGATATAGATTCTCATACCACGAGTTGTTGAATACTCCTATCAGTAACATTCAGAGTTGTGAGATTGTTAAGCCATCGAAAAAGAAAGTCAAAGGCACCCAAAACCCTAATATTCCTCAACTTGCAATTGCTAAGAAGGACTGGACTATAGAAGAGGAGGTTGAATTAACAGAAGCATGGCTCTATATTTCTGTGGATGCTGATGTGGGTAATAATCAGAAAATTACTGCTATGTGACCACGTGTCCTAGAAGTCTGGAAGGAAAAAATGGGGCCTGAGCACAAAACAACTAGAAACAACAATAGCTTACAATGTCATTGGTTTCAAATACGAACTGCAGTAAGACAACAAAGTGGTACTAACTCACAGGACTTGGTAAGAGAGTTACCATATCCTTTATATGTTAATACTTCATGTGCTCAATGTGTGCCCGATTATATTACATGGTAATGTCTGTGATCCATTCGTTTTCTTTTTGTTTGTTTGTTGTTTTTTCATTTTTCTTTCTGTATCTTTTCTTTAACTTTTGTGTTAAATTATTATTATTATTATTATTATTATTATTATTATTATTATTATTATTATTATTATGAACTTGTAAGAATTTGATTATTAGAAATGCATTAAAGAAAATTTGGGATTGTGTATAATAATATTCAGCAAATGTGAAGTTCATATTGTCGCATGCGATGTATTAATAAAATTATGTGCATTTTCTTAATTAGGTGATAAAAGTGTTATGCTTATACGAGGAGTTTTATGGAACTCATTCAAATATCTTCATTGTTGGTAAATCTTGATTAAGAATCCAAAATGGTGCTCGACCATGCTTACCAAAATGGGTGTATCAAACAAAAAAAATTATGATAACGGCCCTTCACCAACAGTAGATGATTCTTCAACTATCAGTGAAGAACCTGTAGCATACAAAGGCAATGATTCTGATGGAATTGTTCGACCACAAGGAAGAAAAAATTTCAAAGAGCGAAAATGGAAGTTAAACGAGGAAAAAGATGTGGTGGATACATTGATCAAGTTGCAAAGCACTCTAGAGAAACAAGTTAGTTTAAATAAAGCAAACCTAGATATGAGAGAGCATGTGATGAAAAAAGAAATAGAATTGAAAGAAGAAGCTCAAAAGCAGAGAAAGGAAGCTTACACAATGAGTATGAAGGAGCAAAGAAGGCAATACATTATGAACCAAGACCTTAGCTTGTTTTCACCTTCAATTAGATCTTCGTATGAAATCATGCAGGCTCAATTATTGAAAGAATAGGAAAGTGATATTTTTCTCTGATCTAATAAAGTAATTATTCTTATTATATTTCTCTTCATTTTGTTTTACTTTTCTTGGTTACTTATGTTTGATAATATATTCATAACTTGTTCATGTATTATTTTTGTTGCTCAGTTTGTTTGATAAAATGATCGGGCTAAAGAGGAATCGATTTGGCGGATTGCATGTGTGGCAATTGCAACAAACCAGCGCTTCGTTTGATTCTTATTTTTAGTTTTATTTTATTTATTCTAAACATTGTAGCTTTCGTACATCGAACATTTCCATTGAAAAAATAGGGTGGTGCATGTGTTTTATTTTAAGAATTAGTGGCTTTTGGCTCTAAGTAATACTTATGATTTATGATCTCTCTTAAAAAGAATTATGTTCTCGTTCTCGTTTGCTATGTCGTTGCTTTAAACATTTAGCTTGTTTCTGCAAATGTTAATTTCCCTATTTAGCATAGATGAGATCAAAATGTGTATTTAAAGATTAGAAAGAAAATGATTCTCAACTTCTAAGAACTTATGATCATTTTTTTAGTGTTTGCAAACACTCACATACTTTGTCTTCAAAAGCTCAATCCTAGATCCTGATTAAAGAAAAAAAAATTAGTGTCTTACTGTTTCTATGTTTCTCTTAGTATCCTTTCGTATTAGTTGAGGGACCATCTAATATTTGAACTATGCTTTGCAAATTTTTAAGTGATGGATAATTATTATGTTCAAACTTTTGTTTAAGGAGGTTTATGTTTCGATCCCCCCCACCCCCACCTAACAAAAAAAGAAATTGTTGTTTCTGCCTTGTTCGAACTTTGAATATTTTGACACAATAGTGTTGTACTCCAAAAAAAGGAAGAAAAAAAAAAGGACATATGTACTGTACTTTGAAATGCTCTTGTGACACATCTACTTCATATTCTTGATTGATTTAGCATAATTTATGGGATGCTCGTCAGAAAGAGAGAAATATGTGTTTAAAGAGAGACAAAGTTAATAAAATGAGTGGCCCTAAGTTTACCTTTGTATGGTTCTTTATAAAATTTGCAATAGATAATTAGTATTAATTAATTTTTAGTGATTGTACTGATTTAATTTCCTTGGAAAAGCTGCTAGTAATAATAAGAAAAAAATAGTTTTTTTAAACAATGCAGCATCTAAGTCTGTAATCAGTTCATGTTTTATAATATTTTCAATAATGTTAAGACTTAACAGTAATGAACGATCACAAAAACATACAACAATCATTATGAAACATTGCCTTGTCGGAATTAAAAATAAAAATAAAAAATGCTTTAGTACGTCGGGAACTGAGGATCCACATCGTGGGCCCAGGACTCGAGCCATCCGATAATGTCCTTAGCCAAAGTAAACCCAGTCTTATGGAGGAGCTCAATGGCCCTCTGTGAATCGTTGCCTCGTCTGCAAATTATGTACAAAGAAGCGCCTCGACTCGTATCACCGGTCTCATTTTTCCCTTCCTCTCTTGCCATGCTGTTGTAGGTTGTGGAGTTGGAAATAGGCATCGATAACATGGGCCTCCCTTATAAGTGTAAACAGTGAGCTGTCCCTCCAGTCCGAGTGCAGCTCCAGAAATTAGAGGCTTTCCCAAGACAACACATCAATCACTAATCATATAGAGACTAGGTACATTATCAGTTGCATCTACAACAATGTCATGTTTTTTCATGATCTCCAAGGCATTCGATGTACGAAATGCTTCCTTGTGCTCTACTATTTGGACAGTAGAGTTAATCGCGCGACATGCAGCAGCAACAGACTCTACTTTTGATCTACCAATATATGATTCAGTATGAATTACCTGTCTCTGTAGATTGTTAAGCTCCACTACATCATGATCAACAATACCCACACGGCCTACACCGGAAGCCACAAGGTAAAGTAGAGCAGGCACGCCCAAGCCGTCGGGTCCTATAACCAACACCGACGACTTCAATAAATTTGACTGCACATCAACCCCGAAGGACGGCAGTATTAGGTGACGGTTGTATCTGTATATAGCATCAACCGATAATTGGCTTTCGACGGGGCGTGGAGCAGAGGAATTGGCCTCCACGCCTCCATTTTCTGAGCTATTATAACTAATGAGCCGAGCTCACAGAGCTGATATTCGGGCCTCGATTTTCACCTTATCCTTCTCCAAACAAATGATTTACTGGCGGATGTCCACCGCCGTCTCCTCTGCCCCGTTGGAATACATGGACCAATAAGAAAAAATGGATATTTGTTTATTATCCGGGATATATTTTATACACACTTAAACCATTGTATGAAACATTGGAAGTTTTAAACAAATGATGATAAATGGTCCTATTAAATAATAAAAAAGACATGTTTTGAATGATCATGTTGGGGCTGCTTACCACCATAAAAATAAAAGGAAAAAAAGAAATTGAAAAACTTACTAGCTTTTGTTTAATAAATGTAGAGTTTGTTAGCTTGACAGCAAGACGATAAAAATTTGGTATAACAACAAACACATCAAATGGAAGTCAAGTAAACATAACCTAATTATATTAACATTATGAGTTCTTATTTCTCATTAACTGAAAAATCGCAGAAGGCACACGTCAAACATGTCTACTCGAAATTTGACTACATCACAGAACATAAGTTCAAATGAAACATAAAACACATAAAATATTAATCATCATTCTGGTCACCATATAATTCCCACATGTGGTCGATAAGATCGATCTTTCAATCTTAATGAACTCTTTTTTCTTGAATTTGTTTCATTCTACCATTCATCCTCCACATGAGATAGGTAAAACCATGATCTAGGGTAACATTTTCAACCGTTTCATCTCTTTCGGGCTGCCAAGTTTCAGGGTTCATACCCTGGTTACATTCACTCTCAATAATCATATTATGCAATATAATGCATGTCTTCATTATTTTCCTCAAATCTTTTGTCCTCCACATACGTGCTGGACCTTTGACTATATGCCAACGACTTTGTAACACTCCAAATGCTCGTTCTACATCCTTTCTAACAGATTCTTGGCGTTTCGCAAATAACTTTTCCTTCATAGAAGATGATCGTGAGATAGTTTGGATTAAGGTGGTAAATTGTGGATAAATACCATCAGATAAGTAGTATCCCATATTATAGTGATGACCTTGTACTACGAAGTCACACGATGGTGAGATATCATTAACCAGGTCGTCAAAGAGAGGAGATCTATCGAGAATGTTCAGATCATTGTTAGTACCTGCCATGCCAAAGAACGCGTGCCAAATCCACAAGTTATGTGAATCTACAACTCTAAAATAAGAGTTGGAACTTTTTTAAAACCACTAGTATATGTTCCATGCCAAGGAGTCGGGCAATTTCTCCAGTGCCAATGCATACAATCTAAATTACCCAGCATACCTGGAAATCCTCGGTTCTCACCTTCTTCTAATAGATTTGCAATATCGTATTTAGTTGGTTTTCTTAGATATAAGTCTTCAAAAAGACCTATTATAGCATCACAAAACCTTTTTAGACATTCAATTGCAGTGCTCTCACCAATCTGAACATATTCATCAAGAGAATCAGCTGAACAACCATATGCAAGCATGCGCATTGCTGCTACAACTTTTTGCAAAGGACTCAACCCAATATTTCCAACTGCATCAACCTTTTGTGTAAAATAATCGTCATAAGTCTTCACAGCCTCTAAAACTCGTTCGAATAAGTCAATATCCATACGAAATCGGCGTCGAAATTTCTCCGGGGTATATTTTGACTTCTCACCCTTGAAATAGTCGTTTATAATCAAATCATGATGATCTATCCTATCACGATGATTATATTTTATACCAACTATTGAGCCTCCATGTGGACGTTTTCTACCCGTTAGAGATTTTGAAATCATACATGGAATATGAACCGTACCAATTTGAACCACATCTGAGTCTACGTCCGCTTCAAAACTATCATCTATTGGTAAGTGTAAGTGACTCGGTGCTGGAGGATCCACTCATGGAGTCTGATTCAGAGTCCATTTGCCCTAACATGAATTTGTTAAGAAAATCTAGTATATTAGAAAGAAATTTTTTTATAGAGATAAACAATCACTAATGATATATTATTGTACATATTAAGATTATAATACATGCTCTTGAGCAATTGTCACAATGGATTAAGAAAAAAATGAGTAGAGAAAAAGAAAATTGATGGAAAATAAAAGAAATAGAAAAACAAAAACATATAGAAAAAAGAGTTAACTAATCATTGTAGAATACTTCAAGTGAACAAAACTGCTTTGATAAATTATAAAGAACAAACATGAAGGATTGTCCGGGAACGCAATTCCTAGTATTTGCTAAAATGGAAAAGAAAAAAAAAATATATATATATATATATACTCTTAATTGAAGAATGAAGATTTGAGTACCTCGTGATGAAAACTTATTAAACTGAAATTTGTAAGTATTCGAAAGACAAAGGATCAGGGTTCTGGTTGGAGAAAGATGAAGAACCCTGCTTGGATTAGGAACCAACGAGTTTCTTCTTCAATCTGTTGTTTTGGTGTTTTGGTTACTAATATAATTTATGTTTTATTTTATTATTAATTAAAAAATAAATTCTACTTGTACAAAATAAGGATGTTGACATTTACGCATTGGAGAAAAAACTTGGAACCAGATTTTATGTCTTTCAACACTTATCTACATGGATGTATTCTTTAATTGACATGTGCTAAAAATTATCTGCCTTCAAAAGTGAGGCACTGGATATGCTCTTAGAAGGGATAAGCCGATAAATGATGATTAATTGGGGAATAAAGCAGTATTATGGTATATTTGGATTTGGCTTGATAAATGATGATTAATTGGAGAATAAAATATTATTATGGTATTTTTGGACGACTAGTGTAAACACCCGCGTATTACGCGGGCATAACGAAATAAATAAATAATAAAACAAAATTCAAAAAACAAAATTTAAATATTGGAAATTGAATTGTTCGTGCAATAAAGAAACTGTACACTTGAGGTTTTGAAAATTTTAATTTTAAACAACGTTTGCTGTCTTATTAACAAGTTACCATCGTCATCGCAGCATAAGATTTTTAATCCTTTACAGCTCTTCACCCAAGAGATGGAGACATAGAGCTGGCCATAGATAAAAAACAGGTCATGGTAATTACAAACCAACATTTGATAGAGTTTGACCTTGACTCTTGTTTGTAGTCATTGTAAAACAGATAATAAGTGGGAATTGTCTCATCTGAAATTTAAATGGGACCCTGCTATCTTATGGACTCAGTGCCATATGTGGAATATAGACCTTCATTCCAATATTAGTTCCTGAAAGAATCTTCGCTTCAATAATGCGTTCTCCAAGTTGGGTAACGGCCAACCTTGTACCATTGCATAATCCCGAAACTTGATCCATGTTTCGAATCAACATAATCGGAACTCCAATCTTCAATTTCGAAATATGATTAGGAATCCCTGAGCACTTTATTGTGTTTAGAAAGTCAACCGAGTACACTTGATGTTCTGCTTCTCCATTCACATATGTCTTGCAAATGGTGTCAGAACTAAGATATACTCTTTCATCCCCTGTAAGAATAGACATCACGTACTCATTAACTGTTTCAACAATGATATTAATTGGTGCAAGAATAGCTCTTTCTTTGAAGAATGGGTGGTTGCCAAAGTTTTCTAAAATAGAAGGATACGTGCTACCGACAATAGCGGCAACGTGATCACCTGAGGTGCGATGGAGTATATCGTCAGGTATATCAATTAATGTTTGACTATTAATTTCGGTACCGATATTTCCATCACTAATTTTTAGTATCCATTTCGAGATATCTTTGATCTAGCTTGCAACAGATGTTGAAATTGTCTGCCCAAAAATTAATCTCATATTCTTCGTCAATCGGAGAATTTTACAATGTTCCCATAATCTCGATGAACATATACTGGCATAGACAATATCTTCTCGACTACCCTTTGGCACAACAGGAAGAATCTGGCGAAAGTCTCCACCAAGAACTATAACCTTGCTAGCAAATGGCAAGTTCTTTCTTTCCTCTTGTGCAATAAACTTCAAACTTTTATAGAGCTTCAAAACAAAATCTACTCATCAAGTTCTTTCTTCCTCTGGCATATTAGAATTCTAGAAATTGATTTGATAAAAATCTGATCCAAACAGATAAAAATAGATATATACATAACAGTAATAAATTTCACTCGATCTAAAAAAATTCAAAACAAATCAAACCCAATATATATACACAACATTGATAAATTGTTAACAAACATAGTTACACAACATTGATAAATCCTTGTTAAAACTAAATCAAGAAAAGAAGAAAACAAACTTAGATTCTTTACAAATATGAGATCTTTATTTTATATATAACATTTGTTTTCTTTATTATTTTGTTAATTAGCCTCATGAAAGAAATGTATTGTTAGATTAACACACAATATATATGTAAATGAGGAAATGTTTGTTTCATTACAAAAGAAAATGAATGTTTAACCAATTTTATGTAAAATATTAACCAAGTATTGTATTATGTTTAATTGATTTAATTGAAGGAGATGATTTTAGTGTGTTTTTTGATTAAGTTGTTAATTTAGAGAGTTTATCTCATCTTTTATTTAGTCCAAATAAGACATTAATATGATTTAAAAAATTCTGTAATTAACATCAATTAACATTAAATTTATAACCAAATAAAAAAAATTAAAAAACACCTCTTATAAATTTAAGAACATGTAAAAAACCATAATTCTGAATAATTAAGGCTTGGATGTTGTCAATGGAATAAATGATTTTTTAAAAATGAAATCAACCATATCGACCTAATCGACTCAATTTGATGCTAAGCTCAATAAGGGAATAAGTTTTATTGACTTAGTTTCAGGATTGATTTTGGGGTGTTTTTTTTAATTCAATTGGCCTTTGAGAGAGTAGATGGACCCTTTATTTAGTCTTATTATAACTTAAATTTAATATAAGAAGTTTTCCAATTAACATCAACTATGCCTTGAATTAGAGAGGATATATGATTAAGTTTATAATATTTAGACAAAATATTATAAACGTTATATATATATATATATATATATATATATATATATATATATATATATATAATCGTTTATATGTATATGGATACTATAAATCTCTCCCAAAGGTTTACTAATTATTTGACTGTTGGCAGGTCTCTTTGTATGTGTTGTCCGGAAAGAGGAGGACTCAATGATTATTCGTTCGCCGGAACCAGAAGTAAAAGTTTTGGTGGATAAGGATCCCGTAAAAACTTCTTTCGAGGAATGGGCCAAACCGGGTCATTTCTCAAGAACAATAGCTAAAGGACCTGATACTAATATTTATAAGATTACGTAGATTGTGTGAACTCACATTAATATAATATAGTGTAATAATATATCTGGTAACATAATTAAATATGTTTTTCCATTTAAATTCAATTGTCAAAACAAATTTGTGAGAATTATATTCTTATTAATAATATAGTTGGTTCTATTTATCCGTATGTGTGTGTGTATATATATATATATATATATATATATATGTATGTAAACGTATATATGTATATGGATAGAAACTTCATAATCATGTCCAAGAAACGTATATATTTATAAAATTATAAATATATTATTCTAACTATAAATATAATACATCTTCGAAGATAGAAACTTCATAATCATGTCCAAGAAACTTGCTATCAATTAATATCAATTATTAAATTTTATCGTTATGTGGATTTCACTATATTAATAACGTCCAAGAAATTTGTCATCAATTAATATCAATTATTAAGTTACTATATTTTATTTTTACATATATTATTCTAACTAACAAAAATCTCAAAAGATAGAAACTTCATAATCACTACCAAAAAACTTGCAATCAATTAATATAAATTATTAAGTTTATTTCCTTATGTTGATTAAATTTGTTAGAATTATATTCTTACTACTTATATATCTATTAATATAATTAATTATGATTAATATATTTTGAAAATTTACCAAACTAAAACAATTGAAACATCAATATAATTTATTAATTTACCAAATAATCACACCATGGGTTTTCAAATTTATTGTGGATAAATAAATTAAGGTCAATCAACTAAATTAATTTCAAGATCTATCTTATTTGGTAATCCATAAATTAGGATCAATCAACTATATTTGCTGTCCAAATTATTATTTTCATATGTTAAGAGAATAATTATGCAATATTTTAATTTAAGAACTATATAGTTTTGTGTGAAATGGTTCTTGTTTGTTAATCCACTAATTAGGGTAATTCCAATATTCTTGTTACCATAAAACATTGAATACACCATATAACTGAAATCTCAGTTTCTCAATCTTTTTATCATAGTTGTTTCACAAATTAAAACGCTTTGTTAATTAGGGTAAGATGTCAGATTATATATATGTTATTACCACATATTATGCGGACTTTCTGTTCATGATGACTATAAATTAAATTTTTTGTTAATTAACCTAATATTTAGGAAAACACATGGACGTAGATATACTATTAGGTAAGAAAAATTATATATGTAAATGTGATCATTTATGTTTCATGTTTTAAAAAGTTTCTATATAGTTAATTCTAAAATTAAGTATGTAAATTCTGAGATTTTCTTTATTAAATAACCAATTAAGCGGAATTTCTAATAAGTAAAAATAACCAATTAAGCGAAATTAATATAGAACTGAGTTCCTAGTAATTTATCTTATCTCAAATGGATTAATAGTATATAAATAAGAAACATCCCTATTTATATAATATTAATCTTGTTTGGAAATTATTAAATAACCAAATAATTTATATACTATTAAATAAAATGGTATAACCAAATAACCAAATGGATGTTCCTAATTTATATACTATTAATAAAGATACTTAGTATCTAATTATGGATGCGTGGATTAATTATGGATACAACTGATTTATTCATCCAAGATATTATTCGCTGTAATACCAACAAATCTGTTTTTCCCTATTAGAATAAGGAAAATTTATTTACCTTATAGGATTCTATGTTCGTATGTTTGGTATCTTTTTTTTGATTGTGTTCATATCAAAAAAATTAAACAACAAATCAGAGAAATAAAACCAAATTAATACGAAAGAAAATAAAATTAAATTGAATAATGTTTGAAGATCAGAAACTGCAAAGATGTTTGAAGATTTGAAAAAATATACAAATACAAAACAAACAGCAGATCTGCAAAAATCCATATAAATCGAAGAATCCATATTTCCAAAGTGTCCGAAACAAATACTCAAAATGTCCGAAACAAAATACCGAAGAATCCATATAAATAAACAACAGATCTGGATAGAAACACATATAAATCATTCAAAACAAATAGATAAAACCAAACTAATACTCAAAGTGTCCGAAATAAAATACCGAAGAATTCCGATTTTCGACTTAATTCCACAAGCAAATGAAACAGCGGATCTGCAAAAATCTTTGAAGATCTGCATAAATTCCAAACACAAATTATATAAATGTTAAATTATATAGAAAAATTCATGCAATATACAACTGAGGTTTTGACTGATCTCATTACATCATATCTGCAATTTTGTTTAAAGATTTAAAAAAAAAATCAGAAAAACACAGTCATTGTTACTCGAAACTGGAGATCTATTACTGAAACTATAAAAGTTTGAAGATCTGCAAAAAAAAAAAAAAAAAAAAAAAAAAAAAAAAAAAAAGATAAATATTTGGATTATCAGCATATATAAATCGTTTAAAAGATAGTAGTCGATTTGTCATGTCAATTTATTTCGATCAAAAAATAGAAGATCGAGAAAGGTTACGATTGATATTTTTTCTTTGAAAAAAAATCACAGGGGGATGCTGAGTTGTGTGATTTGATTCGGTGGGCGAGAGAGAATAGAGAGATTAGAAATCCTAGTTTTGTGGGTGAAATGAAATTATGGAAAAAAGTTCTAATTTATACCCGGCAAAAAATCTCAAATTGGTAACATTTTAACACAAACCATTAGAAGCTTAGAACTCAGCATCCAGACCTACAGAGTGATGACACATATCATGCGGAGCAATGAGTGATTGACACATAGGTTGGGGTGTCAACAACATTAATAAGTAGGGTGGATATTAAAATTTCCCAATCCCCATTAGTGATTCATTTTGCGACTGCCAATTAAAATTGTGATTTTTTATTATAAATTTACAAAAATTTGTTTTTAATGTAAGGGCATTAAAGTTCATGATTTCATTTCACCTTTTATGTTCTTATTTATTTTGCGAATTATATAATCAAAATATCATACCATAAATTACTAAGAAAAACAAAATAAGATCATAATTCCATGTCCAAAAAATAATTTATTCTTTAGATCCTTAAATAAGAGTAAAATCTCAATTAATTAAATTTGGAGAATGTCGTCGTTAGAAAAAATAAAATAAAAAATTCAATAATTTAATACTTAATTAATTACCTTGATTAAATACTTTTATTGGCCCCAAATTATGTTGATTATTTAATTATCTCGTTAAATTAATAAAATTAACCCATTGATTTTCAATTACTTTTTTTGTGACACGTTCGTTTTTAATTTAGTGGACTGGGTTCTTCTGTGCTTCCTCACCCCAATACTGAAAAACACCCATTTGGCCGAAATCCCCAATTTTATTTTTTTTTCCCAGCTACAGGAGGGGAGAAAGAGAGGAAAGAAAATTTATTATTTTCAATTTAACTGGGATATTTTAAAATGAGTCATTGTTATTGGTAAGGGTGTTGATTGTTCAGTAACATTCCAAGCTCGGCAATGGAGTATCAGAATTCAGGAATGCTCTCAAGAGACCAACTGCTTTATCTCATTGATCGGTTCGCCTTTCTCACTTCACAGCCTGGTAATTTCAGTTTTTCGGTTTTATAACTTTACTATCTTTCCCAACTTCAAACTCATTAATTTTCTTCGTTTCGATTTTTTTATTTGTTTACTTCGATTTTTTTTTTCTTGCGATAATCCTTTATTTTTGTCGAATGTCTTCAGAGGTGAAGAAACGGATTTATGATGCTGTGAACGATAAGCAGGTAAATTATTTCCTATTTAGTTGCCCACTGCGAATCAAAAGCTTGTGCTAATTGAATTGCGTTACTCCAACTCGATTATTGCTATTATTTTATTTTTATAGAGTTTCAGTGTTCTCTAACGCTCATTGTTGATCGTCAATAGGCACTGTTCTAATTTCATATGTTTTGCTGCAGTATTAAGTGCTTGAAAATTGTTTTAAATTGAATTCGAAATGAAATTGTATAGGTAGATTAGAAATTAAATTGAATTTCTAGTTGATTTGATGGCTGCTAACATTTTCTCTTTTATTATTATGTTTTGTTTCCTATGCAACATGGAAGCTCATATGGTGAAACTTGCTTGAATTAGGATGTTGTTTTTTTACACCATAACCATAAAATAGTTCTATATTCCTACTTTTATTTTAGCAATGAGTTTACATAAAAATACAGGAAGCTGTTGCTGTAACCACTGCAATTCAAGAGGAGATATTTTTAGAGATGGGAATTGGTAAGTAGTAGAAAGCTTTATCCTCGTGGTTGCATCTCATAGTAAATTAGAATAATTCGCATCTCTGTTGCAGATCCAGAGTTTGGTCTGGCATGCCTGGGGAGAGTCAACTTGGTTTATGAGAACGATCAAGATTTGATGATCCGGTTTTATGGATTTGTAGCAAAGTAAGTGTTTATATCCATGTTTCTGTGTCGGCATTGTTCAATATGTTGGACTTTGCATCCTGACTCCTATAGAGGCAATAAATTCTTATAAAAGGTTAATTACAAAAAGTACCCTTGAGGTTTTACCTAACTACAAAAATGAAAAAAAAAAAAAAAAAAAAGAAGAAGCTAACTTTCAAATTACAATGAACACACCTAATGTTTGATTCAGTGTTAAAATTAAGGGGCTGCCTGTAATATTTTTATGAATGTGACTTTTTTTTTGGTTTTGAAGGGGTAAATGTACGAAAATTAAAATCCCAGCGGTTTTTTTGTTTTGTTTTGTTTTATAATTTTGAAATTTCTTTAATTATAACTAGGTCAAATCTCGAGGGCATTTTTTGTAATTATCCAAGTAAAAAAAATCTAATAATTGATGCATAGGACATACACGAAAACTACCTTCCTTACTTGAGTCCTTCCATTCCAGCGTCCTTTGATTGTCTTGCAATAATGCTCTATCTCTGGAAAATGGTGTTAGATTTATCCAATTTGAGAAAAAGTAATATCTTATACTTAACCATATTATGTTGGCTTGAAAGGGAGGAGATAGCTTGTGAAGAAGCAGAGCTTGGACCAGAAAAATTTGCAGAAAGAATGGAAATGCAACAGTATATAGAAGAACAGGTTCTTGTTTATTCATTTTTGAATCAATCGGCTTGTTAAAAGAATGGATAGTTTGGTTAACATATATATTCACAGCAATTGGAGATGCTGAAGCACATGCGTAACTTTCACCTGGATGATCAGTCTGCAATCATAGAGAAGGTGCATATTTAATTTGGGTGCATGATTTGTTTTGTATAATCAATCGTGGTGTAGCTTATGTGTGCATATTTTTGATATCTCTTGAAATGCATCAGTTTTTTTTTTTATATAAATAATTCGAGAATTGAAATTAACACACACACACATGCATGCATGAATTTCCACTTTGTCTTAATTATGAATATTCTACACTAATAATTCATTTAAGGCCTCATTAACGAGCATTTTCTTTTGGTAATGTAGATCCACCAACAGATGGAGAACGCTAACTTTCAACCTGAAGCATCAGTCTTGTCAGTCGAGCAGATCCAGGATATTGCTTAGAAGAAGAGTCTCGCCTGTGTTTCAGCCAATATAGAGTTTTAATTATTTACGAATTCTATTTTGAAATTTACTGTGGACAGGCACCCGTGTATTTTACACGTTAGTGTAATCATGAATTATCCATAGGCCTTCATGTTTGATTTTTTCTTCTTATTTCTCAGCATCATTACATTGGCCAATGCAGATATTTACTTTGGATTGATCATGTTGTGTTGTTCATTGGTTTTGGCATTGAAGACGGCAAATGATTATTCTGCAATTACCATGTTTATAATTTGTTATGGTGGTAGGTAGTGTTGTCTTATGCACACATGTTCAACGGTTTCAAACTGCCGGTTTGTCGTAACCGCGCTTAGAAAACCGGCCTTTAATTATTATTTCTTTTTGAAAAAAAGAGAGATTTTTTTTTTTCTTTTGACCGGTTTCAGAACCCCAGTTTGGCGTTTCATTAATTTGGAACCGAACCGAATCTATTGTTGTTGGAACTGAATTGGTGAACACCTCTGTTGAACTGTATTTGTGAAGCTGATATTTAGAATATTTGTGGGTTTAGTTTTCAATGTTTCCAAGAGTAAATCACACTTTAATCATTTTGTTTTGGGGGACATTTTCATATAGCGTCTTCTTGGCGCTCCACAACGTACTTTGTCAAAGTTAAGTTACTAAAAAGCAAATAACATTACCCAGTATTGCATGTACGAGGATGTTAGAAAATGAAAGAGTGAAATATATATTGAAGTATTATAAATTTCCAACCATTTTACTATGCTACTAAAAAGGCAAATAACATTACCCCAGTATTGCATGTACGAGGATGTTAGAAAATGAAAGAGTGAAATATATATTCAAGTGTTATAAATTTCCAACCATTTTACTATTTATGCATAGTAAATATATTTATGGAAAAATACATTAAACCCCCTGAACAATTCGGATTTTTACACTTTATCATACAAAGATTTTTTTTTTTACACTTTGTCATATGAACTATGAGATTTTTACATTATACCCTATATGGACAACTTTACCCCTGAAAATTTTGGTGAAAATTACACTTAACCCCCATACTATATGTATTTTTGCACTTTACCATATAACGTAATATTTTTTTACATTTAACCAAAATATTTCTTATTTTATTTATTTATAACGACATTTTATGTATTTATTACCTATTAAAATTAAATAATAAATAAGTATTCTAATATTTATTTTTAACTAATAAACTTTTTTATATATGGATTCATATTATAATATTTAATTTTCTTTTAATAATATAATTCAAAAAAGTAAACTAACTATATTAGTAGTGTTTTGAACTCATAAATAGGAAAATATGAACCAAACTTATTACTTTGGTACGAGTTCAAAACAACTAACATACTTATTTTGGTTTGATTTATTTCTGAAAATATTATTTTACTAAAATATTAAAATTAAATTAGAGAATATTGAACCAAACTTATTATTTAATATCTTAATCGAAATGTACCCAATACACTACCAAAAATAATAAATTTAGTCTATTTTTTCTAATTATATTATTAAAACAAAAACAAATATCATAATATGAATACATATAATAAATAAGTTTATTAATTAAAAAATAAATATTAGAATACTTATATATTAAATATTTAATTTAGTAGGTAATGAATACATAAAATGTAAATATAAATAAATAAAATAAGAAATATTTTGGTTAAATGTAAAAAAATTCCGTTATATGCTAAAGTGTGAAAATACACAAAGTATTGGGGGTTAAGTGTAATTTTCACCAAAGTTTTTAATGTTAAAATTGTCTATATAGGGTATAATGTAAAAATTGCATAATTCATATGGCAAAGTTTAAAAAAAAATATTTTATATGATAAAGCGTAAAAATCCGAATTGTCCAGGGGTTTTAATATATTTGTCCCATGTATTTATTTTTGATAGTGTGAATGATTATTTTGTCTCCTAATATTATGTAATTACAGTTGTACCATTGGAAGTTTATCTATAAATAGGGCTTCAATTATAATGAAAATATACCTGAGAATTTATTCTCTATTTTTCTTTTAAGTTTATAACACGTTATCAGCACGAGTCTCTAGCCATACGAGTAATACGACGATAGTATGCTCTAAAGTTGTAATATATGGATGATTCTCTGTATCAGAAATCGAATTATTACAAGATATATTCTATATAATTTTAATCTCATTAGCATCTCGACCTTGTTTGATTCGAAGCATACTTCAATTACCATATATACACATGAAAGAAAATTGGAGTTGGTTATACGTATATATTACACAATCTATAAACTTCAAAACACGGGCCGTACCCAAATTTAAAACTCATGAGTGTGCCCCGCCAATTTTTCGCCATAGTGAAAGAGGTAATGTTAATGTGTGAGCGTGAGTACGTGTTTCATGTGCAGGTAAGCAAAGGAATAGAGAAGAAGGTGCAGAAGAAGAAAATAAAGTTAGAGATATATTAAAGGGAAGTTTTACGGTGCCGTGAATGCACCATTCCTCACCTATTTATAATTATTGAATCAATTTTAGGGTATAAATATTAAAAGATGAACGGATATAAATACACGAGGATTGTGGAGAATAGTATCATGAAGGCATCGTAGTCATTTCTTGTATTAAATGCTTCTTCTACCAACAAACAAAAGTAAATGAAATAGATGTGTGAAAAAAAAATGATGGGAGGTGCAGCAAGATAGGTAAGTAATATAATGAAAGTAATCATTACTTCTACTATTATTTTAATATAATAAATAATTAAATTATAAAATTAGTTTTCTTTGACTATAAAAATTATACATTATCAAAATTAATTTTTCTTGACTATACAGTATTCAGTTTAATGAGAGCATCATTTTGAGACAAATATTGATATATAAAATAAAACTTGTTTGAAAATATGATATTTTAAATTTTAAAAGTTAAATCATAAATTGATACCATGACTATGGAGATTTGCACGATGATACTTGTACTTGTGAATATTTATTCTTATACTATTAACACTCTAAAAAATGTATATGTGGCACGCGCCGGCCAGGCGACTTACTTGATGATGGTCATATCTTGAGAAATTGATTGGACAATTTTTGAAGCATGAAATAAAAGTGTCATCGGTATTTAGACCGAATCTTGATTGTCCATGAATAATTTGATCATTTAATAAATTTTGATCATGGATCAATATAATGTGGACGACCCTGCTCCTGGAGAAATAGTTAAATATTTATAATTTAAATTCTGTATTTATTTACTGTAATAATGTCCAAGTGGTGGGTTATTATACCACTATTTGTTAATTTTAATTTTTTTTAATTTAAATGTTGCAATACCTCATATGTGATTAGTTCGATTATCACAAGATTGATGGTTTTACATATTTTTGTATTTTTATATACCAATTGATGGGTGATACCGTCTACTTAGCAGATGCTACTTCCGAATAAGTAGTTATTGATTACGCAATTTAATTATCGTAATTTAATTTTTTTTCTATTTAAGTTTATGCACTTTAAATATTATAATATTGCTAATGTGGTGGGTTATACCACACGATTGGCTAAATCAAAATTTAAAGAAATAATTAATAAATTACTCGAATCCTGCTCCCGAAATAGAAGTCGATTGAAATAAAACTTGTTCTCCACACTTATTGTATATTAATGGAGAAAATCGGAGCAAGTGGTACTAGAAGCTCCCAACAGATAATTTAAAGAAAAATAATTGCTCAATAAATTTCATGTTGATAAAAGAAATATACCATTTAAAAAAATCATACGAGATCACATTGATATAATAATAAAATGCACTCAAATAAGCATATATCACTACAGCCGGCAATCTCAGGCCCGGACCGATTTTAACCGGGCTTGGACCTTGGAATACCAGGCCCAAAAAAATCGGGCCATTTTTGGCCTGGCCCAACAGCCCCAATTTGGCGGGCTGGCCCGACCCGACTTGACCCGCAAAAACACACTAAATGCCTTATGATGGGCCGGGCTTGGGCCGACGAAATCATGGCCCGACGGAATTTCGGCCCGGCCCGACCCAATTTTCGACGTTGGTCCGACGGGCTCGGGCCGGCCCAATCTATTGTCAGCTCTATATATCACTAACATTATAGTTATAAAGCACTAAATCTCTATATTTGCATAAAGGCAAATTGATGTTATTATTACTCCATAAGAAGTACTAAATAGTCAAGTGAAGATATTAAAATTAACTTAAAAGCAGTAAACACTCGATATTGAAATATAAAAACATATATTAAACTCATGAAAGTGGTGGTGTGCATCTCGAGAGTATTTAACAATGTAACTCAGTCACCTCTTACTAGTCATGAGAGTTTACAATGAGAGATCTAAAGGATCTGGACTTCTTTTTTGCTTAACACGGATAGTCTGCACCTGACAAGTTTTAACTTCCACAGAATCTTGAACTAGAATATATGTTTGAAGTTTTGGAAGTAGTTCAGAAATTGTGTTGGCAGATAAGTATTTCTCTCGCTGAATGAGAGAGGAACTTATAATCTACACATTGATCTATAAAATTGAGCAAACCATTAAAAAAAATATTAATATTTAACAAGCATATAGGTTTGGTATGAAAGTTGCACTCTACTCATGACGTAATATCAAATATTTCATTCAAAGTGTCATAACCACCTGGAAGGACGGTGAGAGCATCGGTGTTGTTCACCATGTACATCAAACAATCATGAAAATATTGTGTTTGAAGTTTCAATCCAGGTGGACCATGATAGTATTGGTTTTAACTCTATGAATAGGTATGATACTCACATCTATTCCCTAGTAATGTGTAGATGATGTAAGACCGTTATAAAATCTTTAGTTGGTTCCTACATATAAAATATCAATCTTTTTCTTCCCTAATTCTCTCACAAGTTGAATTGCCATATCTATATATAGAATATGACCTATAAGTTTGGATCCACCAAGAACACATATGGTTCTGAGTGGATGAGAAAAAGATTTACCCCTTTGAGAAGATTCTTAACCTTCCATCTATTATTTCTATTAGTTTCTAATATTTATGAAAGATACATCTTTATGATCTATGACCCCGTATTTAAAGAGAAGTTTTTAAAAGTTCATAAATAATTTCACTATTTACTTTTGACAATGGTGAGATACATTCACGAGCTAATAAATGATATCATTGTTTCTTTTTTACTGTCGCAAAAGAAAAAAGATAGATAAGATGTTATCTATTTAAATAAATAACACTTATTTGTTGGCAATTGAAAAACTCTTATCTTTACAAAATAAATAAAAATTTCATGATACAAAGACTTTCACACTCCTTTCAGCTCTTCCAACGGCTATAAATGGCTAGTTAACGGCTAGTAATAGTAATTTCTCATTCTATTAATACACTCATATTTTATTCAACAATTACCTCATATTCTCTCATAAATTCTAACACTAAGATTTTCAAAATATCTGAACGAATGTTGATGATAATCAACATTATTCTAATTATCGCACTTACTATATTAACCTTTAACATGGATTACTATGTGTTCTTGTTCATTGTCTGATTTATTTTATATTAGCATTTCTAATAGATATCAACATGTATTAGCTGCTATTTAAATTTACACATCTTTATGCTTTAAATAAAATTCTCCGTAACATCGTATTCTTAATAATCTGTACATTCTTTTGAATTCCCTAATAACATCCCTCGGCAATTGAGAAATATTTATATTTACTAAATAATAGAAATACATTAATTTGTATTATTTTGCTATTTCGGTAAAGTGGGTTTACAAACGGGATCTATTGAAATAAATTTTTCGAGACTATATCACTCTCGTTCATCTTTAAATTGAACCCACAGAACCATAAGCTCACGATGCACGTATCCACTAGGATGTATCTCAAGAATCTGTTGGATGTTATGCTCTAAAGACTCCTTACTCAAACTATCCTTGATGAAAGATATTTTATCTTCTCAATTTTGGGAAACGAAACTCACATATTTGCATCGTGTGTCACAATTCCATTGAGCACATTTGTAGCATGCACCTAATATTTTGGCTCTACATTTCTTTGCAAAATTACTTCTACCATACCTGGTTTATACTTGAATGAGTCTGGGAATTCACCAGATAGTCGAACTTGTGCTTCGATTAAAAACCGAATATCTTTTGCGATGTCATAACTCATTAACACTCTCAATCTTTCGAGTCGAGATTTATAAATTCTTTTTAAGATAGTTATTAGAAGAAATGGGTAGTATTTACGAAGATATGAGAGCATTGAATCCATTAAAAAATCTGGACCTTTGTTGATGTGAATTTTGTAATTATCTCGATGTTTTATAAACCAGTATGAAGCGTATGAAATACGCTACTGCATTTGAACAGTAAACAGTACTATCAAAAGTAAGATGTACACTACCGTATTTAAATGTTGTATTTGAACAGTAGTTTAACTAAAATATCACCGAAAGATGATGTGATATGTCGGTAAATTATCTGCGTGTTAAAATAAATACCTTATGCTGGAGACAACTAGTTTTTGTAATAGATACTAGTTTGAATACCCGCGTTTTACACGGGAATATCGAGAAAAAACATAAAAATATAAAATATATCAAAAAATTATTAACTTCACAAAGTCAATTATTAATATAACGGAAAAAATACTTAATTTAAATATAAGATGTGTAAAATATTAACTATAAATATGCACACATGGAAATTGAACTTGTGAATCATAAAAAGAATTTCAAGCATTTTCGCCTCTTTACTCTCTCGATCGACAATGCAACATAATAAAATAAAAATATCTTACACAATCACATATGATAAATACTTCGAATATATGATTTTAAAAATCAAACCACGGGTAATCAATTTAATCAATTCATTATGTTGTACTGTTCACCATATTAGCATTGTAGGCTATTTAAAATGTTTGACAGCCTTTTCATCATCTTCTTTACTCCACTGTCATCTCCATTATCGCTATCAATAGTTCTATCTTCTCAAAAACCTAATCAATTCATTATCAATCTTGGTTGAAAGTAAATTAATAATTATAGAAACCACGTCCATGTTAACTAATTAGAGATAAATATCTTACCGCATTCTATGAAGTAGGTATATAATGAAAATAATTAAATAGAAAGAAAAATATGTTTATTTATCAGATACAATATGTAATATATATTCTATGAATATTATATCGTACACAAATATTAAATACTATAATACTTATTAAGTACGACAATTTTTTTATACCTATATGTAGTGTTGCCATCCTTAATAATATTTTTAAATAAATAAAAGAGAATCTATTATTTTTATTTATAGACATATTATTTTAAACTGCTATATTAGGAAATTCCCTTATTTTGAATATTATAATACAATAATTTATTTATTTCTATCAGAAGTGATTTTTTAATGAAGTTAATAGTTTGGTAATATATTTATTTTCCTTGAAAAATTATAAACTAATGTTTAAAATAATAAAATTAAAAAAATTAAAAGTAATTTATATTTTAGTTCTCTATCGCAAATATGTCTTTTCTTTTACATACAAATCTTAAACCAATGTAAAAATGACTTTTAAGATCAACGTGAAATGATTCGAGAGTAAGTGTTAAAATCAAAATAATTGATGCGAATTTGGTTATTTCCACTACTCACAATTTAGAGTTGAGACTTTGAACTTACAATAATTAGATCATTAAAAAATAAAGTGCTCAATAATGTCAATTTACGTAAGCCCATCATATCGATTTAACTAATAATATAATTAATAAAATTGATATTTCTTTGAAGAAACAAATGAATTCTTCGTTAATTGTTTTCGATTAATGAAAATTTATTACTAGCAGAAGTTGGGAATGGATCCCTAATAATTTTAGAATGTACAGGGAATGAGTATATATATATTATATATATATATATAATATATATATACATATATATTAATATATATATATATATATATATATATATATATATATATAGGGTTGGGTTCAAATGGAACCATGTCATTATATGTGAACCTAGGGACTCATCTTGACCATTAGATTGGATAATCTTGATGGTTGAGAACATGACATGTCAGCAGTGTATTTATGTAAAATATTGCATTAAATTAATAAAAAGGGTATTTTGGACATATAACAACGTTTATAAAGAGCGCTGCATTGCTCTTTAGAAAGCACAACGGATAAAGAAAAAAAAGGCACTGCGACTTTATACAAAAAGCATCACAAAATTCGTCTACAATTACGGGCAAATTCAAAAATTGAAAAAAAACTCAAATCTTCAACAAACCATAACTTTCTCAATTTTTTTTCGTTTTAAATAAGATATATATCAAATTAATCACATTCTCAAGATCTACGATATAAGATACATATTGCATGTTTAAAAATATGAAAATAAATACATGTAATTAAATTAAAAAAACTTGACGGTAAAAGCATCGCATATGATAATATTTAGCACTACAGTGATGTATACAAAAGCACCACTATTTACGAGTAAGAATCTGGATTTTACTATATAACTAGTGCTTTTATAATAAAGTAGCAATGCTTTTTTTTATATGTTGGCAGTGCTACAAGCTTGACAATCTCAGGGGTGCTTTTTTCATATTGTGGCAGCGCTTTTTTACTACACTAAAACTGCTTTTTGGCCCAACTCATAGTAAGCCCAATGCTTAACATTTCTCCAGCCCATGAGTTGTTAAAAATTTGGCCCAACATTCAAACCCTACCCGATTCAACCAGCCAGAGCCGTTCACCATCACCCAGTCAGCCGCCGCCTGCGCAAAGCCACCACCGTCCAACCAAATCTACAATTTTGGCACAACCAAAACAATACAATATATATCGACAAAGAATTAAGAATCAACAGTCCCAGAGATCCCCAACAACAACGAGCAGTTGCCCAAGAGATCGACGGAGCGCCGTCGTGTCGGTGAATTACAGACTGGCGCCGGAGAACCCGCTCCCGGCGGCCTACGACGACGGCGTCAAGGCCGTGGGTTGGGTCAGGCAACAGGCCTTCACCACCGCCTACCGAACGCCGCCGCCCGATTCCGACGATTCGCGTTCACCGCCGATTCGCGATTCTGCTCGGGGCAAGGCGGCGCTCGGCCACACCTGGGTCACCGGCTCACGGACGAGTGAGAAGGGATCGGGGGAAATCGGGGAGGGGGGATGGGGAGGCGCCGGTGATTGCGCTAGCCGCCATCTTCAACTGGTGTTCGCGTTTTGCAAACCCGTCGCCGCACCAACACGCCAGTCGGCACGTCTTTCAGATGGGGCGGAGCAGCGTGCCTCCGCCGCTGCGAAACGCCGCCACCGCTGCCATCGTGGCTTCACTGCCGCCTGCCGCCGCTTCGTGATGCCTTCACCGGAGAATCGTCGAGCCGCCGCCGTGGTGGAGCCGAAGGGGGGATTGCTGGCCGATTTCTGTTTTGGAAAGAGAAAGATGAGAAACGGGGAGAAAAGAAGGAAGAAGGGCTGGACGAATTAGGTTTTGAAGATTTGGTATTTAATCTGATTAAGAGCATTTGTAAAAATACATAAAAACCCTTGTCCTTCCATATATATAATTTAATGAATTTAAAAAATAGAAAAAATCTGGTCCACACATATTTATTAGATCTAAGGTCAAGATTGGTCCCTAGGTTCACATATATTGAATGGGGTTCTCATTTGAACCCAATCCTATATATATATATAATAGGGACAATTCCAATATACTCCTATAGTTAAATACTTTATCCCATATAATCCAGTGAAAGTATTAACTTCTTATTTAATCCAGCCAATGATTTCAAAACCAGACCGAACGGCCGGTTCAACTGGAAACCGGCCATTGACCCCGGTCCGATTACACCTATAAAACCGTTTTAGCAATTAAACTGGTCAAGAACCGGTTAAAACCGGTCCAAAACCCATTTTTTATGTGCAAAATAATGTGTATGATTCAACTAAATTGGCATAATTATATTAATGATCCATGGAACCTAATCAAGCGATATGAAAATAAATAAATTATGTTCGGTCAATTTTATTTTTTTATTTTTATCTATCTTAATAATTTAGACAAATAATTAAGATAGTGATCTATGACTGATATATCACATAACAAAGAATTACATTAATATGTTTAATACAGTAAGTAAATTAAGCATGTTTATATAATAAATTAACTACTTTTTCCAAATACGAATCAAATTAATATTTATATTAATACATTACYTAATATTTCATACTATATAATTAAGAATATTATGTTTTTATTAATACGGTTGGACCGGCGGTTGAACCGGTCCGACCGGTTGAACCGTGAACCGGTGAGAATACCGGCTCGTTCACTGGTCGGGTTTTTAAAACATTGAATCCAGCCACTATATACAAGTACTACTTTATCCTTTAACTTTTTTTTTTCAAAATTTCTTTTTCTTATAAATATAATCCAACTAAAATTCATACTATTTAGTATACTTTTAGAATTCCATACTATATTTAAAACTTTATACTACATCATGAAGTGGTCAGATTTCATACTATTTCGTCAAATTTGATATAAAATCCAGAGTTCACCAAAACCGAAAAATTTAGAAAAATGGGGTATTAGTACATACTAGTTCTTGAGAAATTACAAACTATTTCGCATTATTCTTGGGAAATTACACACCACTTCGCAGAAATCTCTGAAAAATTACATAATATTTCGCATAAATTTTTGAGAAATCACATACTACTTCGCCCAGAACTTGAACTATGTTATATCTAAAACTACTTCGAATAATTCTTGAGTAATTACAAAGTACTTCGCATAATTTTTGGAAAATTACAAACTGCTTCACAAAGTTTTTTGAGAAATTACATACTACTTTGCCCAGAACTTGAACTATGTTTTAACTATGTTATAATTATTTTTGAGAAATTATATTTAGCCACATATAGGCCCGAATAGCCCGTCTCTTCAAATCTGAACCAGGCACACCACCCCAGGACTTTTGGGAAATCCACATATAGCCACACTTTTAGGAATCCAATTGAAACCAATAATGGTTACACAACATATATTTCTATATAACTATGATAGAGATTCAAACATGGCTATCATTATTTACCCACCAAAGCAAAAACAAAACTCGAGCCCATTTATCTCGCCTCAAAATTGGGAGCAAACTCGAGGGTGAGACTCGGGGTAGAAACTCAAGCCCGCGGCCCAAAACCACTGTTGCTCTAAGCCAATCCACCACGACAGACGCCGAGAGCCACCCGTTCAGCTTCTCAGATCAGAATAGCAGGGATCCACTGTCTTCTCTGCTTAGAACCCACCAGGACCTCAGCCCGAAGCTTCTCGCTCCGCTCCCATTTCTTCTCCATTTAGACCTTGGATCAACTTCTAGGTTTTGGAGCTTCTAGTGATTCACCGTTGAGATGATGGCTTATATTGGGATTTTTTTTAGTTGTAGGGTATGGGAAGAATTTAACTTAAATGAGATGAAAATAATGTTATAGGATTATTTGGGAATTGAGTATGATATAAGTGTATTAAATGGGAATCTTCTCATATATATATATATATATATATATGGGCCCCCTCCCCCTCCATGTGTGCTACTAGATTTTATGGATCCACTAGATAGTCACAAAAATATATGACTCGTAACTGGAAGCTTACGAGGTGACTTGTTCTCAGTATGAGCACGATTTTCAAATCAAATGATAAACTAGTAAGATATCCCAATAACTTGAATAAATCATGGAATTATCAGATATGCACATACAAGTGGGATATCAATTGATAAACTATTAAAAGTCTTCCAATTCATTGTCAATATCGAGAATAGAGTGCAAAATAATATGAACTCCTTTATTGTAACTAAATGCTTATAATATATATAATTAATGCCATGTCAGTTGTATGAGTTTGGTTTCAGATTATTCTCAGCATGAGGGGGAGTATTGATAGTTGGAAATAATTATGCAGAATGTTATATCCTCACAATCGAAGTAAGAACTTGGAAGATAAAAGATATAAGAAAGATTGATAATGATCTTATTTACCAACTACACATGCTTCGATAAATCAAACAACGCGGTAAGCGTTGAATATTTCCCCAAAAATATAAATATTAAATGAACGATATAGGAGGCATATACTTTCAAAGAGTATATAGACATAATTATAATGTATAAATCTTTGGAGATGATTCGTAACGAGATATCTCGATAAATTATCTCGTTATGGAGAATGATATGAAGTTGAAAGGTGTCGACTCACTATAAAAGAATAACATTGTGAATGATTATTTATAATGAGGATATTGAAACTTATTGAAAAATATCGATATTGATGTATATAAGCCTTTTATAATAAAAATAGTAATATGTGAGTTTGATGAAGAATGACACTTACACTCTTAAATAGGTTTGAAATATATTACTAGTACATACAATGACTTAAAACGATGATATTGTCATGAAATAAATTAATACGATGTACTCTTTTCCTTAGTTGTGGTTTTTATCCAAAGGGTTTTTCCAAACAAGGTTTTTAATGAGGCTACCTGATCACAACTAACATAGGATTTACACAAGGGACTCTTACATGAGTCTAAATGTATTAATTCCATGTAAGCATTGAATATGATACAATGATATCTTATGCGATTATTATGAGATATCTGAAAATCTTTATTCACGAGAAACTAATGAAGATTGTCGACTGATCTATATGATATACTCGTACAAATCCAGGAAGGACTTCGAGATGCCCGAAGTGTACTTATAAAATACGCGTTACACTCTTTTTCCCTTAGTTGAGGTTTTGTCCAGTTGTGTTTTCCTAGCAAGATTTTTAAGGGGGTAACTTAAAGGCGATTAATATGGATAATGTACTCTTTTTCCTTCATAAGGATTTTTTCCCACTGAATTTTTTCTAATAAGGTTTTAACGAGGCATATTTATGATATGATGAGGACTAAATATGAAATTAGTAGAGTTCCTCAAAGATATGGAATACTATAGAGTATTTGTACTCTTTTTCCTTCGATCAAGTTTTTTCCACAAGGTTTTCTTGACAAGATTTTAATGAGGCAACACATGATTACTTCTACAAGAATTATCAATATGAGGGGAGCAACTCTACGCTTCCACATTGCTCAGGTTTTGTTCCACAGGTTTCTCATAACAACGTCATGGTTATTGACACAGGCTCTACTACGAACAGTTTGGAAGTTTTCTGCTCATTGGGTTTTTCATCAACTAACTCATGAAATATTTATGTAAATACTCATTCATGTGGAAATGTTATAAATTACCAACCACTTTACTATTCATGCATAGTAAAGTATTTATTACTGATAGTGTGAATGACTACTTGGCCCCTAATAATATTATATAATTACGATTTAACCATTGGAAGTTTAAATATAAATAGGAATTCAATTATAATAAAAATATAAAGAAAAATTAATTCTCTATTTACTTTCTCCGTTTTTCTTTGAAGTCTATAATACTAAGATAATTAGATATAGAATAAAAATAAAGTAATTTAGTTTGTAGTGAGGCTCCACCAACAAGTTGAGTTGGCCGAGTTGGTCTAAGGCGCCAGATTAAGGTTCTGGTCCGAAAGGGCGTGGGTTCGAATCCCACACTCAACAATGAATTTTTTTTTTTATTTTTTTTTTCAGAAATTTCAATTTTTTTATTCTATTATTATTACTATTATTGTTGTTTTTGAAATAAATTTACTTGAGTACATCAACTGCAACGAACTCATATACTCCACAGATAGAGCTACCGATAAGGTTCTCTGATATATCTCTCCCCTCCCACGAGCATAGCACTCGCTCGCATATTCTCAACTGTAAGCCCAAACCGCAAAATTCACTCAATAAAGAAAATTAAATAAATTAAACATTCAAATTTTAGAAGCAACTTCTCACATCTTTGTTTTCATTTATCCAGGAAATTTTATCTTGATAACAATGGCGGTTGTGAGCTTGAATTTCAATCTGGCAGGAGCGTTCAAAGGGCTTTCCATCGGTTCCACCACCTCGTCGTCCTTTTTCAGAGGCGATTTCGGTTCGATTCACATTGGGCAAAACGCCACCGTTTCATTCCCGATTAAGCCGCCGCTGACGATTGAGTCAGCGCACAAGAAAGGAGCTGGAAGCACCAAGAACGGCCGTGATTCGCCGGGGCAGAGGCTCGGCGTCAAAATCTTCGGCGACCAAGCCGCCAAGGCCGGCTCAATTATCGTTCGCCAGCGTGGCACCAAGGTTTGAAACCCTATTTTTTGTACTTAAGATATTGTTGAAGAAAACGCCATCTAAGAACCTTGCGGTAGAGGAATGCGATTTTTGTTCTTTGAATCATCTGAATTTAGGCATGATTCAGTGATTCATTATAGTTCTGGATGAACTAAATCACCTGGAAGACTAATTCGTGTGAATCATCATTCATTTTCAAGTATCTTTTGATCTTCATTTGGAGCTTAACAGATATGATGCTAAAAATTTGTGTATTTGCTTGCTTTAAGCCACATGTTACTGAATTTGCAGATGGTGTACACTGTTTACACTTATCAAATAGGATCTAAAAGATTAATTTACCGTATGATATGGTGCATAGATGTAATTTACAGTATTAAATAGGTGAAAAACGAAATGTTTATGCCGTTCCGTATATTTTGTGGCATCTTTTTCCCAATATATTAGTCCTTATTGTTTCAAGAAAACTGGAATTGCAATTGATTATCAAGAATATAGAGCCAGAGACAGCCTAAGGAGTCATTCATACTAATTCTTGTTATAATGCTTGCAATAGTTTCTCAAACTAGAAATCAAGTTAGCAAAGGGGCAGCTTCTTTTGTCTCTGTTTTGCTTTTGCTTTATCCCTTTCCTGTTCTTAAGTTAAATGTAGATGCTAAAATGGCACATTGTAACAACTCTACCTGTGATCAGGGACCGTCTCACATTCTGCCTAATTTTGCACATATTTTAATTTTTTTACCAGTTTTATTTAATGCATCAACTTCATCATAACAATTGTTCATTCCCCACCATATATGCAGTTTCATCCAGGGAATAATGTTGGGCTTGGCAGGGATCATACTCTTTTTTCCCTTATAGAGGGACTTGTCAAGTTTGAAAAGTTTGGACCCGATAAAAAAAAGGTAACTGTCTATTCTTCATTAACGTGCAGCAATGTAAGAATTCTTAATATGATGGCTCACAACTTACTAAAATACGATATAGGTAAGTGTTTATCCACGGGTGGAGCAACCCGAGAATCCCAATAGCTACAGAGCACGCAAGAGAGAGTCGTTTAGACTACAACGTGAGCGAAGAAGAGCGAGGAGAGAAGGTATTGTAACCGAACCACAACTCGTACTTGCTTCTGTTCCTGAAGAAGCCTCTGAAGATAGTCAAGCGGCTTGCTAACCAGATTAAAGAAAGTGGGCCATTTTGCCTATTGCATTCTACATATGTAATCATGATATTACCTTAACAAGCGCTTCTTTTTGTTTATTGGTGTATGCTGTTAATGTTTGTCGTGGCACTTTTGATTCTTATCGGCATCGATCGAAATTTTCCAAGTAAACTCATTTAAAACGGAGGGAGAAAACTGAAGTGTCAGCAATGGGCTCCCACGAGACGCCTGTGCCATTTTTGGCCTAAACAGTGATAGATGGTGAAAGAATTTGAGACTTCGATTTACAGTT
>BMAC01000552.1:398604-442387 GCA_014905375.1 Phtheirospermum japonicum
ACCCGTTTGGACCTCTTAGAGATTCTAACCAAGGAGGAGCGCAGGTCCCAAAAACGCATAGTTTCTCCTCCCAAAAATGACTTGCCTAAATAAGTATGGTCCTTTAGCAGATCCTACATTAGCCCCACGCGTTGGTCTCCAACGAGAAAAGATAAATGCATTAAAGAATAGATATGATTAAAATCAATATAATTATTCTAAAATTTAAGATGGATTTTAACAAAAGCTATAGAATTAGTGAAGAAAACAATTCAAGATACACGATATTAAAAGAGAGACAATCCCACATTAAATAAAAAACTCATGTTCTTATTTTATATTTTAATTATCAATTCTTACGGAAAAAAATTAACAATTATTAGAAAAATAGGGCACATTTGGCATAAGAATTATGAACGGTCAACATTAAAATATAGGGCTTTTTTTTTTGCCCCCAATGTATGCCAGTTTTTTTCACTTTACCCCTCGAAGTATTTTTTGTTCCACTTTGCCCTCGAATGTACAATAATTTTCGACGTTGCCCCCCAAACTTTATTTCCGGCGGAATATTCCTTCTAGATTCCATCGGCGGGCAGGTGGGGGGCAAAGTGAAAGAATCTTATAGTTTTGGGGGCAAATTAAAATAATATAAATATTAAATTTTGTTTTAAAATTTTATATTTGAAAAAATATATAATTTTTATCTTATACTCACACACACACAAAGTTGTCAATACAATTCCAAATTAAAAAAAAACTCATAAATTTCAATTAATATTTATAATTTTCTAAATATAAATATTGTCAATACGTCTTTAATATTATTAATTATTAAACACATGACTAAGTATTATGTAAATTATTATAATACAAAAATAAATTATCATTCAATATTATTGTTTGTATAAAAAGTGTGATTAAATACTATATTAATCATGAGTACATTATTATTATAAAGATTATAATTATCGAATGATTAATATAATTAAAATCTTATAATATCAAGATTTTAATTATATTAATCATTCGATAATTATAATCTTATATAATAATGTACTCATGATTAATATAGTATTTAATCACACTTTTTATACAAATAATAATATCGAATGATAATTTTATTTTTTGTATCATAATATTATAATGCATATACGAAATTCACCTTTATTTTATTTTGTTCAATCATAATACATAATAATATATTATTATGTTACTTAGCCTAATAATTTACATAATACTTAGTCATGTGTTTCATATTTAATAATATAAAAGATGTATTGACAATATTTATATTTAGAAGATTATAAATATTAATTGAAAATTTATGGTTTTTTTTTAAAATTGGAATTGTATTGACAACTTTGTGTGTGTGTGAGTATAAGATAAAAATTATATATGTTTTTCAAATATAAAATTTTAAAACAAAAATTTAATATTTATATTATTTTAATTTGCCCCCAAAACTATAAGTTTTTTTGCACTTTACCCTCCAAACTATAAGATTCTTTCACTTTGCCCCCCCAGCTGCCCGCCGATGGAATTTAGAAGGAATATTCCGCCGGAAATAAAGTTTGGGGGGAAACGTCGAAAATTATTGTACATCAGGGGGCAAAGTGAAACTAAAAATACTTTGGGGGGTAAAGTGAGAAAAATTGTATACATTGGGGGGCAAAAAAAATTAGCTCTAAAATAAATAATAATGCTGAATATTGTTGTACCAGCCTCAATTGCCTGGCGTGTAGTAAGAGCTTTCCAAGAAAACCTAATGACGAGCATTAAGCAGACTCCGATCCCCTGTCAGACTATCTACATGAGTTTTTTATTTATAAGATTATTTAAACTTGTTCACCAATTATAATATAACTCTTTTTCAATATGGAATTAAGGGTGCGACTGGAAACCATTTCATTTCGTTTCGTTTTGTTCCGCTAAAAAATCATGAATTTTTCTTTGTTAGTGAAATGAAATTTTTTGGTGAAAATGTGATTGGATATAAAAGTGATGTATTTGAGTAAGTGATTGGATATAAAATAATTTTCAAAAAAATACTTCAAATGGGCCCATTTCAGATTTTTCATTCACGTTGCTATATACTTCATTTTCTTTATTTTTTTTTAATTTTGATCTCATAAGCTTAAATAACAATTAAGCCCACACCTAATTTCAATTCAAAACAAAAGGAGCAGAAGATCAAAATGAAAAGATGGAATGAACAAAGGATTAAAACCCATTTTATATCCTCAATGCGTCTGGCTTGCTCAACTCACAGTTATTTGTTTTCACATCAAATTCTGATTTTCGCACAACAATTGCTTTCTAATTGATATCATTGTACTTTTCAATCTCACAATCTTCTAAACACACCGTAATCCACGGCCGCATCTCACAAACCACCGCAAAAGCGCCTTTCTTCACCAAACCCGCACCGCCGACCCCAAGCCACTGCAAACCCCAGAAAAACGGTCTCCCTATCAACTCCACAACCCCAGCAGAAACCCCACGCAGTGGCAAATATCGAGCTTCCGAAGCCCAGTGCCCTCTCCCGAATTCACCCTCTCCGCCAATTAATCGAGCAATTAATTCAAGCTTCCCAGATGTGAAAGAGGCAGCTGGGTTGTTGGAGTATGGTATGCGTTTTGGGAAAGGGTTTGGTGAGAATTATACACTATTAGAATGAAAAGGACGAGAGAGGGAAATATATTTTAGAGAAAGAAATGAGAGGCAGGGAAAATTCTTCCCAAAAAATATATAATACTTTTATAAACAATTATTAACCGAAAAATATTTTTTTAAGTGAGGGAGAAAAAAAATTATTATTTTGGTTTCCAAGCGCTCCATAAACTTTCTAATTGTACTCAATCTCCATTATTAAGAAAATATTTGTTTATCATTTTTCTTACTTTATCGACATTTGATATCGTATCAACTAATCCTCATATTCTGGCTGATTGAGTTACGAAATCAAATCAGGTAGAATATAAAAATAAAAATTTCTGCAAACAGAACGTGACCACTTCATACTCCTAACTTTCAGCAATTCACAATTACTTATAAAAAATCACGTATTCTTAAAATCATATTTCAGCAATAACCATAATCACATACCATTTATTCAACCTAAAACAGGTCAGTCACTAACCACAACTATAATCATAAATCATAAACTATTTATCAGACCTAAAAAAAGTCAATCAAAAAATCATTCCATACACTAGTCATAAACCATAAACTAGTTACCCGACCGAAAATAGGTTCAAAAATCATTTATCCGACATAAAACAGGTCGGTCAAAACCCACAACCATCGACGTAAAATAAGTCGACCTACAGGTAAATCATGCAAACCATATGAAACCCCAATAAAATATATTAAACAAAATATATAAGTCATATTAAACCACACCAAATTATAACATACCGATTCAGAAAAACCTAGTAAAACTAAACCAAATAAACTATTTAAAACAAATAAATTATATCACATCATACCTATATCCAAACAAACCATATAATCATTTCCAACCTAAACAAGCGTCGGGCCATCCATATCAATGTTAACATATAAACATTTTCAACCTAAACAATCGCCAGTCCATACCATGTTCAGAATCATACCATCTCTGACTTAAAAAAAATATCGGTCCATAATATATCCATAACCATACTAACTCCGACCTAAACAAGCGTCGGTCTATGCCTATCCATACTATTTTTGACCTAATCAAGCGTATGTTCATATCATATATATAACCATACCATTCTCAACTAAATAAGAGTCGGTTCATATCATATCCATAACCATACCATCTCCGACCTAAGCAAGTGTAGGGGCGTACCACATACATAACCATAACATTTTCGACCTAAACAAGCGTCGAACCATATCATATCCATTATCATACCATCTCATCTATTAATACGACATAAACCAAACTTGCGACCAAACCATAACCATTTAAAATGAACCAAATAAACCTTATCAAATCAAGTAGACCCTATTAAATAAATCAATTCATATCACCAAATAAACCAACTAGTCCCTCATATTTAAACCGAATAAATCATATTAAGCCAAAGAAATCAAATTAACCATAAAAAATGCACCATATCAAGTCAAACAGACCAAATTAAACAAATAAACAATATAAACCGTATGAATCAGTTAAATCATATAAGCCATATTAAATCAAAAAAATCAGCTAATCCCCCATGTTATAGCTGAATAACCATATTAAATCAAAATAAACTTAATAAACATATTAAGTCCAATAAATTATATAAATAATATTAAAACCAAACCAATAAACCATCTAAATCATTAACCAAATAAAAGATGTTAAACCAAATAATCCAAACCAAATAAACCACCTAAAATCATTAATCAAATAAAAGATGTTAAATCAAATAATCTAAACCAAATAAATAATCTAAAACCATATTAACCAAATAAATAATGTTAAACCATATCAAACAAAAATAAATCCATAAACCAAATAAAATAACTACACCATATACTGTCCCATATAACCAAACCAGATAGATCATATAAACCCAAATAAACCCTATTAACCTAAAATAAACCTGTTAAAACTCAAACAAATGAGCCAAATTATTTTAAATTAAATAAACCATATAAACCAAATAAAATCATATTAATCAAAAGACCCATGTCATTAATCCTTGGACATAGGCTTATTTAGACTCATTCAACTCTTAAGCATCAGTCTTCTCAGAATCAAAAATTAAAAAAGATAAAAAAAATAAACAAAACAAAAAAATGATCCACTAACACCATAAAATAATTTACATGAGATAAAATAAAGAAAAAACAGCATGCTCTTCTCAAAAGCAATTGAAGCAACTCCATAAAAATACTAGTGACCACACCTTCCCACGTAATAATAATATAATATTATTATTATTATTACCCTTGCAGCCTACTTAATTAAATTTATCAGAAGAAATATATAAGGCGTTGAATGCGTGCTATAGAGTTATATGCCTATCAGGTTGTACCACGTTCCATGGAGCTTAATAATTAAAAGCAATCCAAGCATCCAAAATCAATCGAACCAAATAATCACACACACATATCCCAGTTTAAATATATCTCATCATCAAAATCAATCGGACCAAATAATCACCTACGCATATTCCAATGTAAACATATCTCATCATCAAAATCAAACGGACCAAATAATCACATACCCATATCCCAATTTAAACATGCTCAATCATCACCATTGTTACCCATAATTGGCGGGAAAACGCAAGACCCCTAATTTGCATATTTTTAAATTTAAATAAAGAAAAATAAATACTTATCTTGATTTTTGATGCCTCTATAATTTAAGGTCTTTTGATCAATTAGTCTGGAGTTCACGTCTTTCACTCAATGATTTGATGTCACTCGTATTCCCACAGATGGCGCCATTTGATATGACAAAAAAGATTCGCTCATCAAATAGGTCGCCGAGCTCTGAACTGCCTTCTCCGACCTAAGTGAACCACAAAACAAAACTCAAGTGGGGCAATCCCAACATAGGCCCTCTGATATTTAAGTTAGTATCCATATGATGTGATAAAAATAAGAAATCATGAAAATAATGTTAATTCTTTCCAAGAATCGTATGTTGATCCCATGATAACTGAAATTATGAAATAAGGGCCGAATCTCTTATTTATAAAATTATTTAGATTTGACCACCAAATAATAGGAATTTCTTTCCAAAATATGATTAAATCTCCTAATTGTACTCGGTTTCCATAATTAGAAAATATTCTCATACTAAAAAACTTTCTTTCCATAATTTCATAATAAGCATAAATCCTTATTATTACCATATTATCGACCTGTTGAGCCCCATAACCATACTTTACCATATTAACGAGTCCGCAAAATGTTTTGTGAGGAGAAGGAAATAATGGAGCATCTGTTATCCAATACAAGAGGGTTAAGAGACTGAGTCCGGCACCGTGTGACTGGGGATATTGAGTCTTTCCAAGTCTGGTGGGGAAAGATTTGTGGAATTAAATTACCTTACAGCAGATAAACATATTCAACTCACGACCTACTTACTCTGGTGAATGTGGAAAATGAGGGACCTATGGCTGTTTCAACAAATTTGGAAGCAGGAGGAATCTTTAATTTCAAAACGTGTCTACGTAGGGTGGATTTATTATCAGTGCGCTGGGGCTTGAGGGATGGGTGTGGAGGTGGGAAAGACCTCTCATTTAGGCATTCTCAGTAGATGTAGATAACTATTTTCCTAGAGATGTTAAATGATGGCATACTGTTGGTTTCAGCTTTTAACCACTGCCTTATAGCTTTGCCCATCAGGGTACTTTTTCCTTTTTTGAACCCGGCAATGTTAATATGTTTGGGTGTTGTTTTTAGGCAATCTTTGTTTAGAATGTTATCTTATTTCATCATTTTGGTCAGTTGACCAACCAAATGTAAATTTCACCTTTGAGTTAATGTTATTTCTTTCGTCTCATAAAAAAAGAAAATATACCTCATACAAAGGCGTATATAATATTTGTCATGAAACTAGAACGAGGTTAAGTGGGGCTTGTTTTTGGTTAATTAACGAGTCATTTCCAAGTTGAAACCTTAATCCACAGTGCTGGGAGAGTTAGTCCAAGTCCATAAATATAGAAAAGCTACCATCAAGGTTTTGGGTTGAGCACTGTAAGCTGCTTAGCCGTTCGATTTAAGGGTTAAACCACAGCCCTTGTTCACTCCTCAATAGGTCACCTCCCTCTAAACCTATCCAGAACTAAATCTCTCTCCGCGCATCTCCATTTCCTTGCCCTCTTCTTTCTCTTGCAAATATTTTGGCCGAGATCAAATTTTGATTTATAGCAGCATCCAGCTCATAGGTTTTTGATAGAAAACAGACACAAAGAAGCCTTTTTTTTTTCTTTTTTGATTGGTAAATAAATTAGTATTGATAAAAGTTAACATACGGAAGTATCCATGCATTACAAAAATAAGACAGAACTATCAATTAATAAAATGAGTCAAGGCGATTTGGAGGAGCGGAAAACTCTCTCGAATGGAAAACTCTTAAATAAACCTAAAAGTAGAAAATTAAAAATGAAGTTCTCAGCTTCGAAATTTTTTTACAAAACAATGAAAACAAAAGGAAGCAAAGTTTCTACGCGGACTTCGAATCCTGGAGCAAGTGCGTCTTTTTCCTCTTTGCTGTTTTGGCAAGAGAATCAGTCGGGGTGTTCAAAAACTCATCAAGCAAATACTCAAAAGGGTTATTTTTCTACCCCCTTTTAGACATGGGACTTGTAGTTTGGGCATCCCGCTTACTAGTCGATGCCCATCCCGTTGGTTCACTTGCTTTTTCGATGATGCTCCTTTAATACTTGACTGGGAAGGATGTCCCATTTCAGTTTCGACTGAGTAGCCAAAGTCTTGCCCTTGTCCACTAAGATTTCAGAAACTCCACTACCCGATGCCTTTTTCCTTTCCAAATGCCCCAGCTTCTCGGTGTCCTGGTCTTGTGGCTTATTGTTGACCTACTGTGTCTTCCCAGCAACAGTTTGCACATCCACTGCTGGGACTTGCTTAGGATCAGATTGCCCTTGTAACCGTATGGTAGTAGCACCTTCAGGTTTACTCGGGCGATGTACCCATCAACTGGTTGTTCTCATTATTATCGGGCAATCTTGGGTAGTATGCCCAAGTTATTTCACATTTTTCAATGTTTAGGTATGTAATCACAGACAAATTCTTGATCTTGTATACCCCTCCTGGCAAATCAATCTTGACTAGGGTAGCCAATTTCTTATCGGGGACAGGGGTTCCTCAGGCATCTCCGGGGATGGTTGAGCATGACTCCCTTTGTGAGAGGCGTCTAACTCCATTCTTTACGCGGATGCATATCCCATCAATTCCCAGTAAAAAGGTTTGGAAGAATTGAGGGCAACCTATTGTATTCATGAATTTGTTTGCCTTTTCATTCATCATTAGGGAGAATGAGCTCACCACGTCCTAGATGGTTGTGCGGAGGAACATCTGAAGTTTGGGTTGTCGCTACAGCTCCTGCGATTTTTTTCTGGGTGGTTGGACTGATGGGGTTTGACCCTTGGTCAAGTCCATCCTTTCTCCTTGGCCAAGATCCTGAGACTCCATGTGATTTTATGCTGAGAGGGATGGGAAGCACCCATTTTCGAGGAGATTAATTGACTCTCCCATTAGAAAGCATCCCCACGTGTTGGTGGGGGTTGGTTTTAAGCCAGTGCTCACTTTGGCCAATTTCGAAACCTGGTCTTGGGTGTTCCTCAGTCGGCGAGTGTCTGGAAACCCTAGTGGTTTTTTGTTGGTGGGTAATGGTTACAGCCAAACATTGATTGGTTGGCTAGTCGTATCCCTCCAGCGACCTTCGTTCTTTCTATGACTAAGACCTCTATCCTTTACTCTTCATGAAACTTGTTTTCGCCTTTATTAGTTTTTGTTTCTTATGCATGTAGTTTTCTTTTTGTGCCCTTCCCTTTTCTCAGTTGTTCGTGAGCGCGTCGAGCTAAGAAATAATTTTGTTAGCCGTTTGAGGTTGATGAAAGAGATCCTTGCACGACAAAGGATGTGTCATTCCTGGTAATTCACGCCTCTTCTTTTGGCTATTTATTAGATTTATAGCTGATGGTTTTTATTTTAACTTCTCTTTCCTCTTTCTCTTGCTCCTCTTATTCCCTTTTTGTCTCTTATTTAGTCTCTCACCTGTCGTCGAGGAAAATGAAGGATGCAAACCAAGACGACGATGCCTGATTGAGGATTTAGTTGGGTTGACTCCTCCCCCTTCGATTTCTCATAGTAAAGATGGAGAGAGAAATAGACTAGTATTTTTTGTTCCTGCCCCCTCAGTGGGAGGTAAAAGTCGTGCTCCACCATCTCAAATAGGTGGTGGTGGAAGGTTTGATGACTTTCGACCATTCCTTTCTTTATAAACCTACCGGGTTCTCATTCTTAGGATTGAGAGTTGCGTTGAGCAGCTAGATTGTTCTGATCCTGGATAAAGGGGTTTTTACCTTGCTTTAGGTGAAGGTGGATAAGTTGAAACAAAACTTGTGGAGGAGAAGAAATGGCTGGTGTCCTGGAGGAGCGTCATGCTAAGGAGCTTAAGCTTGCCCGCAAATAGGCGAAGATCCTACAAGATAGGGCTTTCGATGGTGGTCATGAAGATGACTGCTCGAAGGTAGAGATTCGGCTCTATGGATTTTCAGCAGGACCAGAAGCCTTTAATCAATCTTGATACCACTACCTTAGTCTTAGAGAATGTCGTGAAGGCTTTACAAATTGAGGTACGGATTTTCTACCACTTTTTTTTATTCATTTCTTCCTTTAATTATTTAGGCTGTATTATGGCTGGATCCGCTTCTTGTTCTAATGTACCTCATCCCGATTCAGACGCAATGGATATAACTCGTCAGAGCCTCACAGAACGTGCTCTTTCATGGAGAACTTTGATTTTGGGATTGCCAAAAGACTCTAACACCTTGAATGCTGAGTTAATGGAGGTGGTTGCTCACCTGAAGTCTGTATTGAGTGAACTAGAAGAGAAACATGAAGTCATGTCTTACCTCAGTCAGGAGAGCATTACAGACTGGTGTAAAATATAAAATCTTGGGAATAATGATGCCTTCTTTCGGACAAATGATACGCTGCTTTTGGATCAAGCTAGGGACGATCATGGGGCTTCGAGCCCAATTTTTGGGGTTAATGGGAGAATATCGATCTCATAGCAAAGTTGGAAATGGTCCAAGAGAACAAGAGATTTTAAAGAACCATTATCTCGATCATGATGGGATGACTTAGTGTTGAACTTTTAGGCATAAAAGGCAAAACATGAAGCTGTAAATATGAAAGCTAAAGAACATGTTATCTCCATTAGGGCTTCAAAATGTTCAATGCGGCTACACAGACTATAGGGACCATTAAATAGAAGTAGGAATAATCTAGAAAGGCCCCTACATGTCTACAAACAATTGGTTCATACAATAAGACAAGTCTCAATAACCTAAACCCTAGCAAGCAACGGTCATGCAAGCTGGCAGAGTGCACAGCTGGGTTCCTTGTCCTGTTGTGGTGCATGGTGTACATGAGCCTCCCTTGTTGGTGCTGAGGTGGTCTGCTTATGTGTGTGGCCAGCTGGAATGATGTGTTGGTGTATGCTAACATGCCCCCTCAATTGGAGAGAGGATTTGGAAAGGATAGATAAGCGCTTTCGAAATTTCTCGAACAACTGACCACTCAAAGGTTTTGTGAGGATGTCTGCTGTTTGGTCAATGGAGGGAACATGATGAACATTGACCTGTTTGTTTCTGATCATGTCCCTTATGAAGTGAATGTCCAGTTCCAGGTGCTTTGTCCTCTGATGATGAACAAGATTGTAAGCCAAAGCAATAGCTCCCTTATTGTCCAACCAGATTTTTGGTATGTTCTCAGGTTGTATAAGGATTTCCTTCAGTAAGGTCTGTATCCAAATGATTTCACATGCAGCAGTGGATAAACCTCTATACTCAGCTTCTGTACTTGATCTTGAGACCTTACCTTTCTTCTTGGAGCTCCAACTGATTAGGTTATTTCCTAGGAATACACAAACACCTGAAGTTGATTTTCTGTCATCTATGTCCCAGGCCCAGTCTGAATCTGCAAAAGCCCTTAGATGATTTGTCTGGTTGTATGAAAAGGTGATGCCATAGTCAATAGTGCCTGCTAGGTATCTGAGAATCCTTTTAACAGCTCTCCAATGCAGGTCTGTTGGAGCTTGCATGAACWGGCTAACCTTGTTTACARTGAAGCAGATATCAGGSCTTGTTATAGTTGCATACTGTAATGCCCCCACTATTTGTCTGAACAGTTTGGGATTGACCATAGGCTGACCTTCATACTTTGATAAAGGAGGTTTGGAGATCATTGGTGTGGAAAGTGCCTTGCAGTTGTCCATACCAGCTCTATTCAAYATTTCCTTTATGTATTTCTGCTGGGATAGGAATAGACCAGTGGAGTGTGGTATGAATTCAATGCCAAGGAAATAGCTTATGTTTCCAAGATCCTTAAGGGAAAATGAATGTCCAATTTGATCAATGATTGACTGAATGTGAGCCTGATTGTTTCCTGTTATTAAGAGGTCATCCACATATGCCATAACCAGGACAATGCTACCTTGTGAAGATCTGTAATATAATGAATTGTCAGCCTGTGAGACTCTAAAGCCAAGGTGTAACAACACACTGCCGAGTTTGCTTGACCAAGCTCTTGATGATTGTTTTAATCCATATATGGATTTCTGCAATTTACACACTGTTCCTGGTGGAGCATATTCTTCAAATCCTGGAGGAAACTGCATGTATATGTCAGCATCTATATCACCATTCAAAAAGGCATTGTCAATGTCTATCTGTTTAATTGGCCAATGGTTAGAGACAGCAATGGAGAGAATGGTTCTGATTGTGGATGGCTTGATAACTGGACTGAATGTCTCTGTGTAATCAAATCCAGGTTCTTGTGTATATCCTCTAGCAACAAGTCTTGCTTTACATCTTGTTACAGATCATTTAGCATCTCTTTTGGTTTTGAAGATCCATTTGCATCTTATCAATTTCTTGTGAGGTGGAAGAGAGGTGATTGTCCATGTATTGTTTCTGAGCAAGGCTTGAAATTCTGTATTCATGGCTTGTTTCCAATGTGGATATCTGACTGCATCTTTATGAGACTTAGGCTCAGTGAAGGGATCCTCTTGCATCAAATAAGCCTTTGGCTTTCTGATTCGAGCTTTCAGCCTTGTGGTCATGTGATGTGTGTTTTGTTCCCTGTCAGATTCCTGCATAGGATTGTTAGCCATATTTGGAACAGGTAAACCATTAATCTCTATTGGCAAATCAATAGTTATTTGACCAATTGGGATGGATGTGGTGGAGGAGGAGCTGCTTTGAGAAGATGTTGTATGAGTATGGGAGGTATGAGGTGAATGGGGGTTATGTAGTGGAGGAGAATGATCTGAAGATGAGGGTGGTGAGGAAGTTGGTGAGGATTGATTATTGAGAGGGGGTATATTAGGGATTGGGATGGATGGCAATGCTAAATTTGGGATTGTCAATAATGGTGCCTGGGGAGGTTGTTCAGGTATTCTGTATTGTGAGGGTTGAGTGTGATGAATATATGGGAATGTGGTTTCATCAAATACCACATGTCTGGTTATAATGACTTTATTATCAGGTAAAAGGATTTTGTACCCTTTGTGGAGGGGACTGTAACCTAAGAAGGTGCTCTTGGTGCTTCTGAGTTGTAATTTGTGGTGATTGTACTGTCTGAGGTGAGGATAACATAGGCATCCAAAAACTCTTAACAGATGGTAATCAGGTTTTTGTTTGAACAAGGTCTGGTAAGGTGTTCTGTAATTGAGCAGTTTGGAGGGTGTTCTATTGATTAAGTACACAGCACTGGTGAAAGCATCATCCCAATGTATGTTGGGAACTTGAGAGTGTGCTATCATGGATAATCTAACTTGGACTATGTGCCTATGCTTTCTTTCTACAAAGCCATTCTGCTGAGGAGTGTATGGGCAAGACATCCTGTGGATTATGCCATGTTTGAGAAGGTAAGGAAGGAGAGGTTTGTATTCAGTTCCTCCATCACTTTGGAGAATCTTGATGGACTTTTGAAACTGTGTTTTGATGAGAGTGTGGAAATGTGTGAAGGCTTGTGCTGTGTCAGACTTAGCCTTTAGTAGATAAAACCAAGTATATCTAGTTTTGTGGTCAATGAAACTAACATAATATGAAAAGCCATTGAAGGACTTGACAGGGGAGGGTCCCCATAGATCAGTGTATATAAGATCAAAAGGAGCATGAATATCAGTTGTAGAATGATTGAAAGGCAACTTATGAGATTTAGATTCCATACATGCAGAACATAAGGATTTGATTTTATTACAGGAAAAGGGAATATTACAACTGGAAAGAGCCTTTTTTTACAATATCCATAGATGGATGACCTAGCCTATAGTGCCATGTAGACAAATCTAAGGCTTTATTGGAAACAGATGTAGATAAAACTTCAGGTTGCTGATGGGAAGAGGGTGATGAGTCTAGAATCTGAGCAGTGAGTAGAGTAAAGTGATATAATCCATCTTTAAGCACTCCTTTGAGAAGAGGGACACCTGTTGAAATTGCCTTCACAACACAAAAGTTAGGGTGAAACTCAAAGAATACATTGTTGTCCTGAGCAAATTTTGATACACTAATAAGGTTCTTTTTGACATGAGGAATATGCAAAAGGTTTCTGAGGTGAAAATTGTGAGGAGAGGTACTGGATTGGTCAAAAACTACAGAATTACCAATGTGAAATATAGGCATACCTGCACCATTTGCCACCTGGACAGTCTCAGTTCCTTGGTACTCAGTGGCTAGGTTGAGGTTGTTCATGTCATAGGTCACATGATTGGTTGCCCCTGAGTCAGGGTACCAGCTATTCTCAGAGATGGAGTCTTGAGGGCCAATGTTTGCAATATTAATGGAGGCATCTGGTTGGTAAGAACTGTTGGAGGTCTGAGAAAAAGTCCTATTTGCAGTGTTGGTAGGAGAGTAGCTCATATCCATCCTATAATAGCACTTATCTGCTGTATGGTTGTTGTAATGGCATATTTGGCACCTTGGTCTTTCTCCTCGGTATCCAAACCTACCCCCTCGAACTCTGTAGGAACCATATCTGCCTCGAGGTGATCCTCTACCTGCTCCTCCTCTCATATTACCTCTGCCCCTTTGAGTAGAAGTTAGTCTAGATGTAGTGCTCTGAGTGATAAGATTAGCAGAAAAAGATGTGTCTTGTCCAGATGAATCTGTGACCTCCAGCCTGTTTTCAAAGCTCAATAGTATGGAGTGTGCCTCTCTGAGGCTGCAGGGGCTTGATCTTGAGGTAATGGACACAACAACCGGATTATATTCTGATCCAGTCCAGATAGCAGGTGCAAGACTTGACTTTGTTCTGAGATTTGCTCTCCAGTGGCTGCAATAAGGTCACAACATGATTTCACAATGTAGTCTCTCATGGTTAAAGCTCCTTTCTTCAGTGATTGCAGCTGCATTTTGTATTGCATTGCCTTGGCATTGCTCTCATTAGAAAAACTTATGTGTAATGCCTCCCAGATTTCATGGGAAGTGGTAAGGCCAACTGTTGTGACAAGCACAGACTCGGAGAGGGATGATAGGAGCCATGATGTTAATAATTGGTCTTGTCTAATCCAGATAGAGTGAGCTGGATTTAAACGAGCCTCAGTTGAATCATCCAAGATGAACTGGTCTGGAACTCTATGGGTGCCATCAAGAAAACTGGACAGGCCATAACCTCTCACGGCTGTTAATATTTGTTGCTTCCAGATTAAATAGTTGGTATCATTCAACTTTGTGCTGATGAGCTGGCTTTGGAGTTGAATGACTGGATCTGGTATGATTGGGGTGGGAGGAGGGTTTGATTGAGACATGCCGAGTAGAAAAAAGGTAAGTTCAAAGATAATAAATAAAAAGCTGCTTTTTGTGGACAACTTTTGCAGCAGGAAAACGACTGATGATAACCATTACCATGGCTATGGTACCATGTTGAACTTTTAGGCATAAAAGGCAAAACATGAAGCTGTAAATATGAAAGCTAAAGAACATGTTATCTCCATTAGGGCTTCAAAATGTTCAATGCGGCTACACAGACTATAGGGACCATTAAATAGAAGTAGGAATAATCTAGAAAGGCCCCTACGTGTCTACAAACAAATGGTTCATACAATAAGACAAGTTTCAATAACCTAAACCCTAGCAAGCAACGGTCATGCAAGCTGGCAGAGTGCACAGCTGGGRTCCTTGTCCTGTTGTGGTGCATGGTGTACATGAGCCTCCCTTGTTGGTGCTGAGGTGGTCTGCTTATGTGTGTGGCCAGCTGGAATGATGTGTTGGTGTATGCTAACACTTAGGGTTTTTCCTATGTTCTTCTGTTTTGTAGCGGACATTTTCTTTTGTTGGATCATGATATTGTCTCGTTTTCATGCCAAGGTTTTTACTCATTTTCTTTGTTTCCTGCCTATTTTATTTCCAGTTGCTCATTTCTTTTCATATCTTTAGGTCACTCACTATTATTTAGTCGTATTCTTACCATTTTAGTGGTCCTTTTTTCCTTTCTTGAATTTTGAAATTTTGGCATTACGACTGTCGTTCGTTTAGGCTTCCCACCCTTTTGTAGTTTCGCATATCTATAAATTCCTTCTTGTAGCTTCTCGACTTCTATCTTTTGATTGTTTGCTCCGCTTCTTGAGATGGTAGGTTCAACACATTCTATCAACTAGGAGCCTATAATCTGCGGCCTAACATAAGAATATGAAAATTTTCTCTTGAAGTTTGAATCTCTATAATGCCAATTTGGGATCTTGGAGCTCGAGGATCAGACTTTGCGTGGGAATTACCTGGACTTGGGGGAGGAGAATTATTTTCTTTAGGAGGAGAGTGAATCCCTTCAAGAGACGGCCAACTGACTTCATGAGGAAAAATCCCCTCCAGGATGAACTCCAAGCCAAGTTCAATTTCACATTGTTGCTTTACGGGAAAAAGGAAGACTGCAAGTAGAACATAAGTTTCTCCTAGGGACCTCGCTGACGCTCAGGATGAAGTGTGTCTTGTGAGGAATCATAAGGATTTGAACAAGAGTCTGTGGGCTAAAAGTTCTCCTACACAGGTGTTCAAGCTCGGTGAGTCCGATCCCTAGCCGAGCTCTCCTTACGACCCCAAGGTTGTGATTCTCGAATTGAGTTTGTCTAGGGACAATGACTCGGAAACGAACGTTGTCTCCTATCTCCCCCTCTCCTTTTGTATATATTTTCCAATGTTGATGTTGTTTTAGGGGAGATTTCATTTGAACCAAGAAATACGAGAATATCTTATTGATAATATTTCTTCAAGTAAATGACATTCAGGGGTGTTCCAAGGCCTTCCCACCTAAAGTTTCTAAACGATAAGCGCTTTGCAAAAGGATTTCAACAAATATGTATAGTCCATTTCATTCTGGTTTGAACGACCCCTGCTCGAGGCCGGTTGTGGTTTTCATGACTAAGTTGCCTACTCGGATTTTTTTTTTACCTTCATGTAGTTATAAGGTTTAATTATCTACTTATAGGTCACATTCTTGAGTTATGCTTCATGCCTTTTTTCATCAAGTAGGTCCAGGTTGGTTCTTCTAGACTCCTCATTTTTTTCTTCATTGTATTGGGCTACACGATAAGTTGGGACCTCCACAGTTATGACTGCCTCCTTGACAAATGTGAGCAAGAAGGATGTCTCTCCTGTGGTCGACCTATGTGTAGTTTATATGACCATAACACTCATGAGAGCTTGTCCGGCCAATTCACCTTGGCTTTTTCCATTTTTTTCTTAATTGTGCCCTTAATGACCTTGTATATGGCTTCCACCTTCCCTTTTAAATAGGAATGATATATGGTGTCGAGCAGTGGTTTTTGATGTGGTATTACTCGTAAAAAGATCTAAATCTCGTGCTATTAAACTGTTTACCAATATCTGAGGTAATTGCTAGATAAACACTAAATCGATGATTGATTTCCAGATGAACTATATGATCTTTTGGTTATTTGATTACAAAAAGATTTTTGATTATTTTAAGCAAATTATAATTTAAAACTAAAATCTTGCAAGGAGAGTGTCAATCTCTATGCAAAAGCGTAACTTAACGTTTATAAAACTTAACAACAAATTTCAAAACCGCAAGTAAAGACTATTTGAAAACTTAACAAAAGGACTTAACTAAAAATCATCATTCAAGCATCTTATCAAACACCTGGAATGCATTGACAAGACGTACTTCTAACAAGAATAATTATCAATCTAACAACTACAAAGTAGCAAAAATACGGATCAAACGGATTATCCAACACAAAGCCTGAACATGTAAACAAAGTCAAGTAATCTCATTCACCAAAGGAGTCAAAACAAACCAAATTATTCCAACCAAATATCCAAATAAGAAATATTCAACCAATCGATTAACAACTACAAAATGGAAATAGAGTTTAAGATAATACTATTTTGAAACGAACGAATGGTTGCCTTGAAGGATGAATGTTATACTAACTCCAGCGATTGCGGAGAGTTATCTTCTATGCTACGAACCCAGAAGTTTTTCACGAACTCCGAGTTGTTGCGTTCTTCGGGATTGAATGGTAAGCTAATAAAACCTAATCTTTATCTCGTATAAAAATTATCGTGAGGGCTCTAGTGTTAGGTCGCGTCTGAATGATCATTCGGCTGAGGTTCCTTGTCCTTTTTGTAGTCTCCCAACCCCCATTCTGGCCTGCATAACTGAAGTATCTTTTGAAAATTGATTTTGTAATGCTCGTATCCGGTCGGATGGTGTGAAGAATCCGATCGGATGAGGTCTTTGTCAGCCAATCCGGTCAGATGTCAGATCCATTCGCCCGGATTTGAGTCCAGTAGGTCAATCCGGCATGGACATCCGACCGGGTGTGAGTTTATTAGATCAATCCGGTCGGATGTCAGATCCATCCGACCGAATGAGTGTACTTGTGTCTACTTTTTGGCGCTGACTTTCTCGTCCTTGTCTCTCGATTCTCGTAGTGGTTTACGAGCATTATCTTCTTGAATTCCCAGGCTCGTCAAGCGCTCTAGCTGCTTGAAAAAGCACAGAAGTCATTTCAAAAGGACCAATTAACGATCGAAAAATCAAAAAGTTAAGTAAAAAGCTGTAAATTGAAAAATTATGCAATATAGCCTAATCTCAACTCGAAAAAGATAACAAAACGACTCAAACATGACTCGAAATATATACAAACTCATAACAAATACGTATGAATCATACATGCTAGATATACTTTTCATATTTAACAAAATTCCATACTTATTGAAAAGAATTCCAATGTGAATGGTGAATAAGTAATTTAAATGAAGAAAAATTCAATACTTAGTGAAAAGAATAAATACTACATGGTCAATATGTACTATGTACACTAACTGAACATAATTCATAATAACTGAAAAGAATTCCAAACAACATGGTGGCGAGGTAAACTGAATGAAAGAAGTTACATACTTAGTGGAACGAAAGCCAACCTATTATAGAATGGAATTCTTTTCTTTGTGAAAATAATTAAAACTAGTTGAATTAATAATCCATGTTAATTTGTAGATCTATGGTTAATGAAAATAAGTATCAGTAACTGATGTTACTTTCGGTGTTACAATCACCGAAACTAACATCAACCAGAGTTTAACGTAAATAAGCAGCGAAAATATAAAAAATAAACACAACAATTTAAACTTAGTTCACAAGTAAAAATATTTGTGAACTTGGGTGTACAAACCCGAAAACTATATTACTTTTCTTTGTTTAAGATCAATACAAAAAGATATGAAGTAATATATGAAAATTGTAGTATCAAACACGTGATAATAAAATACTTGCGCCTTGAGGAATGATCTTCTCCATTGGTCACGCAACTTCGAAAACCTTCTTGATCTCGAACAATGGCTTCAAGTATGTAACTTGCTTGTATTCTTGCTCGGTGATTTGTGTCGCCCTGTTTCTTCAAATCCGTGCATCAAAAGTGTTTCTTCAAGTCTTGTCCTCTCTTGTCTTAAATAGACAATCCTAGAGTACTAAACTTGTCAAACAAGCAAAATAAATCCTAAACACAATTTAGGAAACTAAATAAAGTCCTAAACACAATCTAAAAAACAAAGTGTAGAGTCCTACTTTATTTTGTGTCCAAAAAAGGCAAACAATTAAAAAAGGGATTAATGTCAAGAATAAATTCTCAACAAGCCACAATGATTACAAGACCCTTAAAAAGTCAAAGGAAAACTAACAATTCAAACTAGCTATCGGAAACGTCATAACCCAAATCCACAAGTACAATAAAACTATACGAGCAATTCGAAAATCCACTGTGAGGTGAAAGAGAGTCGACGAGAACAATGATGGAGTGGTGAATTCTTTTTGGTTGTTGACTTTAGATGCGGTCAAGGTTTGGAAGTTTTTTCCTACTATTCGTTTTCAAAAGAGGCAAGTGACGGTGTCGATTGAGGTATTCGACCGTTTCTCCTATCTATTCGTCTCTGATAATCGACGGCAGTGGCGTGCTTAGGTGGTAGTGAAAAATCATGTGTACTGCGTGTCGACCAATGTTTTTATTCGATTGAGTTTTGGGATTCTGGGGATTGGGAATTTGGAGAAGACATGGTGTCGTGTGCAGTTCAGGTGCAATGGGGGAGTTTGGTTGTGAGAAGTCGCTCATGTATGCTGATGAAGTTTGCAAAAGAAAAAAAAATACAGAGTTGGGGACGGATGAAAAAAAAAAGGGAGAGAAGAAGTGTGTGTGTGTGCGTGTGTTATTATATATATTAATTAGATTTTTTAAGGTGAATGGATAATTTTGATAGTTTAAATATAATTTTTGATAAAATAGAAAATAGAATAGCTTGTATAAAAATAAAAAGAATCAATTGATTAAATAGTAGACGTGAATGATATTTTTGGATTAAATGGTAGATGTGAATGATATTTTTGTAATATATGGAAACTTACCCAAAAGAAAACATCATTGCTACCACATCACCAACTCATCTTACTTTGGTAATACTTCATCAATTCATTTTCATGTCGTTGACAATTAATATAATACAATACAATTGTACATAATTTTGTAATCAACCTTGTTATGCTCAAGTTAATATAAAGTGCTATATATAGCAAACTGCTACGTATCATCTGATATTATGGTGAAAAAACTAGCTAAGCTCAAAATTAGGGGCGGATCCAGGATTATTAGTTTGGGAGGCAACGTATTAAAAGACAAAAATAATTTGGTGAAATGACGAGATTCGACTCGTGTTATATCAAATGAAAAAATATATATTTTTAACACTTTTGGTGTTAAGATAAATTAGATAGAATATGAAATTAGAAAAAATAAGAAAAAAATCGAGCTAGAAAGGGGTGAAGAAAAATAAGAAAGATATATTTTTACTTCTAAATAAGTACCATTAATATGTGAGAATATGTAAAGAAAAAAAGAAAAAGTGAGAAAAAATAGATATACGAGTGATATTTTTTTAGTTTTTAATTGTTGTTTTTTTAAGGTAAATAAGGAGAGAAAGAAAATAAAAGAAAGAGAGAATGATGATGTTTTTAATTCAATATTTCTGCTTTTTTAAGTTTAATTAATGAGAAAGAGAAAAATTAAAATAAAGTAAAATGAAGGATAATAAATATATGAATTAGTGAATAAAAAGAAAGAAAAGAGAAGGAAACTAAAAAGAAACTAATGAGAAAGAGAAAAATAAAAAGAAAGATAAAAAATATAGAAAAATAAGAGATAGAGATAAAGAAAAAAGCATGGAAGAAAAATATAAAAAGAAAGATAAAAAATATAGAAAAATAATAGATAAAAGAGAAAGAAAAATGGACAAGAGTAAGAGTTGAACTATGAACCATTTGAAAAGATATTAAGCACACAAACAAACCACTAGAGCTTCAAAAAGGATAAAAAAGAGAAAAGGCGTCTTGGTACAAGATTGTAATTTTTAGGATGTATATATAACTACAAATAACCAAAAATTATAATTAACATTAGAGTTTTTGAATTTTTTTGGGGGGCCGTGGCCCCCTCAATTATAAGAGTAAATCCGCCCCTGCTCAAAATCTCCTTGCTCCGTGTTATACTGCTACGTATCATCTGATATTATAGAATATTTTACAGATGAAACGCGTAAAAAAAATGATAATTTTATTGAACACATTGATATTGATTCAAAATATGCTAAAATAGCAGCATTACAGCATATGAAATAAAGAATGCAACAGAATATTTTGATACTAAACCACACCAACCACGAACAGTCGCACTTATCAACCCGTCTATTGTGATCAAAATTTCTCTAAAGATTATATCCAAAGAATAGACAATAATACTACACAGACAATACCATACAATCTCTCTCGAACCACGGTGCCATGATTGAATACACCATAAAACAATATCCAGCTATTCAACCACCACATCGCGCTACATAGAAAAATACAAACAGTAACATACTCACTCACTTTGATCACACAATGGCGCCCGAAAGGCCAAATATAATTGCTCGTCCCCCCACTTCCATGATTTAGTCACACGCACACATTCATACTGTAAACCTCATATGTAACTCGGCGTTTCAAAAACTTACCTCCCGGACCTACCATAGAGGTGAGCATAGACGGGCTTCGTCCGATGCACAAGGATCATGCTTAAAACGACCGCAATGACACAAAACCCTGACATGATCAAGGACGTTAGGAAGAAGCAAATGGCACCTTCGCACTTTAGAGGCTCGTCAAGAAGGACAAAACTCGAAAACGAAGATAATAAAGTACGTTGTCCAATATTGTGTGCATGAGCTTGTTTCTCCGCCTCTCTGTCGTAAATGCTACTCGCAATGAGACCCGAAAACACTAAAGAACCAGCCGGGTTTGCCAGAGTAAGGAAATTGTACAAAGCCCCGAATTTTTTCAAACCAAACAATTCTGAAGCGGCAGCGGGTACAATAGCCCAATGGGCCCCGTACCCGAGCCCAACTAGAAGAGTTCCCACGTACATTGCCCCAGGCCAGCCCATAGCAAAGAAGAAATGTCCGATTGCCATTATGGCTTGGGCACCGGCCATAGCTACGGGCCTTGGATACGTATAGTCCCTGTAAAAATTACATTAATTATTGTGAGGAAGATTAAAGTTAAAAGATAGTGGTTGGTGAATATAAGTTGTAAGAGTGCTCTATTTGGGTGAAAGTAAAAATCAGAAATTTAAAGAACTGGGTTTTTAAGATTCTAATTAATTTAAAAAAAAAAATAATACCTGACAATTTTCTCCGAGAAATAACCTCCACCGATCCGACCCAGAAAGTTCCAAATGCTGATCATGGAAACAAACACATGCGTATTATCATACCCCAGCGATTGACTCATTTGTCCCAAATTATCAATCACGGTCAGACCTGAGCCCGAACCCAACAAAAGCGAGAAAAAAATAAGCCAGAGATCGGCCTTAATCAACGCCTCCATCAAAGTAAAATCCTCTCCTCTATGCGGCCTCCGTTTCTTGATCCTAACCGCCCCTTCAGCTGCAGCTTGGGCCAATCTTGTCTGAAGCTGAGCTATTCTCTTTTGCCTCTCCAAAGCAGGAAGCAAATCCATTTCGTTCGGCTTCTCATCCTCCATTTCACTAAATATAATATCTTGATCTTGAGCATCATCGCCACCTGATTTGCTCGGACCTTGTTTTTGGGAATCGGGCAATAGGGCCTCCTCGACTGCCGATAATTTTGGCTCCCGAGAAGTAAAATTCAACGTGATGGGGATAAAAATGGGAATAAACAAAAGTACGAATAAAATGACGGTGAAAATGGTAATAATAGTATGGCTTAAATCGATTAAATCCTCGACTAGCATAACGCCCATTAAATAGGCGGCTAAGAGGAGGCAAATGCTGTAGATGATCGAGAAACTGAACCCGTCTGACGGTCTTATTTGCCTGTGGCCACCGACGGGCCGGATGATGAACATTACGGCGATGGCGACCATTGTGGGCCCGACCGCGACCATGAATATTAGCGAGGCGTGGTCGGGGGAATGGATGAGGGTGTATATTTGGGTTAGGATCGCGCCGGCTAATCCGGCGAAGCCTTTGAGTATGCCGACGACGGGCCCACGGCTTTTGGGGAAGTTTTGGACGCATGAAACTAATGCAGCTGTGTTGAAATAGGTCTCGCCGTTTGTTCCAATGGAGATGAGAATGCACATCTGCATATGAAAGGATAGAATTAATATTCATGTAGCCAAATTGCCGGATAAACGCACAAATAATGGATTATCACTTCCTAGTGAGAGAGAGTGACACGAAAATTTACACTTTCTTGCATAATTATGTGGCATTTTTTAGAGCTACATCATTGCCATTTTTGGAAAGTGAAACAAAACTAATTGTAATTACCACAAATTCAAATCTATACATATTTCATGATGGCACTATTATTATTTTTCCGAAGAAGCTTAAAGGATCAAAATATGCAAAGGCTCAAGATCTGCAAGAATTTTTTAAGATATTTGTAGAGCAAATGAATTTTCTGCAAGATTGAAAACAAATAACTCTAACTAAAAATTCAAAAGTCCAAAGCAAGAGATCTCTAGCTAATAGGAAGTGTAAAAAAAAAGTGATTCTCAGCTTCTAGGTGAAAATAAGCTGAGAATCACTCCGAACTCAGCTGATGGCATTCATCAGCTCAAAATTAAAAGAGATCAAAAATCAAGAATCCCAGATCATATCAAATCAAACAGCAATAAGATAATTCCAAGCCAAAAAAAAACCCAAAAATAGCAAACGGGTCTCAATTAAAAAAAAAACTCCAAAAGAATTAAAATCAGTAAAAAAAAAAAAAAAGATATACTTACAGCCCATAACGGCAAAACAGGAACTCTATGAGTGACAACAAGCCAAACCCAACCATACCCTACGAAATTCTGAACAGCGCCAACAAGAATAGCACCCCACAAGGGCAAAATCTCGGATAAAGTACCAGCTAAAAACCCAACGCTATCGCCTAAATCTTTAGCCACGCCCAATCTGGCAACCTGCCTTTGATTGTAGTTTAATGAGCTCTTGATCGATGGCGATATACTGCCGAATAGATATCCAATCCCGGCACACGATTGTATCCACATTGCAGCCACGAAAACCAGCCATCTATTGTTGAAGAATGATGAAAGCTTTTCAGTCAAACAGCTCATCTTTTCAATTTTTCAGTTTTTTTTAGTGATTTGAGGAAATTTTTTAAAAGGTAATTTTTGTAGTTGAATTAATTGATGTAAAGTGGTTCTTCTTTAGAACGACGAAGATGATGATGGGTTGAATAGCTGGCTCACGGCTTTCAATGCACCTGATGTTGGAAATAGTTATATACACATCGTTAAAAACGATTAAAAAAACATCGTATTTTTGTGAAATATAATCAATTAATAAAGAAGATTTAATCAATTGATAAAGAAGATATGTAACAAATTATGTAGATAATATTTTTCTTATTGAACTTGTAACAAGTTCGGGTTTTAATCCAACCCATTCAATCCCCAATCACAGAGCCGAATTATGCGGAGTGCGTGACTAAGGTTTTGTTTCGACTAAAACATAATTACATCTACCTTGTAAAAGTAGATAGATATTTATTTAAACCAAAAATAGTATTCTTCTAATGTATTAGTTTTTAATATCAAAACTAGTTTTATGTATATTACAAATCGTGTGTCCAATACCCTAAATTTAACTAGTATGTGTCCAAAAATATATCCGTTTTAGAATCAGAAACCTAATTACATCCAATTGCATATAAGCTCAAATAAACATAATCTTACTTTCATTAATACGAGGACATTAATTTTCTTTAATACTATATGGTGAAGGTCGCAGAGAGAATAACACATGTATATAAATGTGTGTATGGTTATGTACATATGTAATGTATATTTTCTCTTTCCAAATGTACAATAAATTCATAGATACACCAAATATACAAGAAACTCACTTATACGAAACGTAGTGGATCCACATTTGTTTGACGAACGAGTCATTCTGTTGGGATTAAGGTTTCGTTGAGATACTAAATTTTGGTATTCACAATTTTGTACATAGTAATAATATTTGTTTTATCCATATCTGTTTGACGAACGAGTCACTCTGTTGGGATTGGGTTTTGTTGAAATTCTAAATTCTGATATTTAGAATAGAATTCATAATCCTTTACTTTTTAGTGTAGATATCGAATCATATCTGAAAAGTGAATGATAATGTATTTATATTGTATTTGATGTTAAATCATATTTGAAAAGTGGATAATAGTGTATTATTATATTGTATTTAGTAAAATTTAATTTTTTTTAAATATAATGATGGTGTGATAAGAGGGATAAGTGTAATGTTATGTGTAAAAAATAATTGGTCGTGGGTTGAAAATTAGAGTTGTAGAATAAACGAGAATTGTGATTCAGAATCTCAATCCTGACATGTAGAGTCTTAGACCAAACAATATGTTTGCCCTAGTATTAAGAATATTGAATTTGATATTTAATACCGAATACTCATTTGTTCTAGTACTTGAAAGCTAATACTCAATAAATATCATTCACTTTTTAGAGATGATTTGACATCAATATAATATAATAATATATTAGCATTCACTTTTCACACATGATTTGACACTACACACATTAAAAATTTTAACGAATGCTAGTGCAAACAGGCCCTTAAAATTTCACGCCAACTAATACGGAACGAATGGTTAGAACTTAGTAGAAAACTATAATTAATATTTTTAGAAAATGATTAAAAAGTATTACTTTCTTCATCTCTTAATAAGTGTCGTTTTAAAATTTTTTTTCAAAATTAAGAAATACAAATATTTGACCAACACACCTTTAATCAATTAATAATATTTATATTTAATTTATGTCCTTCTTTCCTTTTTTTTTTTTATTTCCATATTTTTATTTATATTTCTTAAAATAAGTGAAGATAAAATCAAAAATAAAATGATAAAAAATTTTAAAACAATGTTTAATTTATAACAAAATTAAATATATAAAATAACACTTTTTTAAAACAAAAGAAATACTAATATAAGTTGATAATTAATTACGAGGAATCTTTAAACAAAATACGTGTCTAACATAAACAGCCAAAACGTGAGTGCGTCATTTCCAGCTCGATTAGCTAGCACTTAATTATGTCCCGACAACAAATACATACGACTTTCTGTCCACTTACCAAATGAATTTTGCTGTAGTAAATTTTGCTAATCCATTACTCTCAAACATTCAACTATTCATTGATCCACATGTTTCTATTTTATACTTTTCCTTCCGTTCGTTTTATACGTTACAATTTAGAAGTTTTAGGATATCATTTTATCCGTTATATTTATATTTTTAAAAAAGAATTATTATTATTATTATTTTAACTTTTTTAAGAAAAATTAAATATTATTTTACCAATTCTATTCATACATTTATTATTTTACACTTTTAATTATTAAAAAAAAGTATTATAATCATTTAATATATTAAATATAACATCAATTATTTTTTTTTATCTCCGTAAAATAGTCAAATTTGACTGATAAAATATGATGGGGGAAATAATTAATAATTATATTAGATCATTATTGTATTATTTTTAATTATCAATCATATTAATTATTATAAAATTATTTCATTTATCAAATCAACTTTACGCGTCTCATTTTCACCTCGTATTAAACAATTCACACTATTCGAAATCGTAAAGACTAATACGATACTCTTGCAACGGAAGGTTAAAAATATTTCATATCTCAACTGATCTTTATTGTGAACAAATATATTTATACAATAAATAAATGGAGAAATCATGAGAATTTACCGTTGATCCATATATGGGTTCAATAATATAGTATCCACGCAATTAATTCTCCAACTATACACTCAAACTTCCAAAAGCTGAGAAATCTAAAAGAATGGAATTTGAGATTCACAATCATAAAGTTGTTTTTATGTTATTTCTCATAAACACTTTTTAACAGGTTATGACTTATATTATATTTATACTGTATACAGGAGAATCCTAATCCTATAAAATGGTTGGACAATCCATAATATCGGCCCAAAAAAATCTTGGCCCAATTACCTTTATTGATATAACATAAATAATCAAAACCAAATCTAATTTAATTTAATTAAATAATTTCTGTCAAATAGAAATTGACATCATAATCATTAACAATTAAATATTACAATTCAAATTGAATATTAATATTTTCTTGATACACTTTTAAATCAGAAAAGTAATCAAATACAGTGTAACCATATAGGCCTTTTCATATGACAACAATCTAATGATGATTCAAACAAAACTCGTTGACGACTTAGTTGGACGAACTAAAAAACATACAGTTATTTAAACTCAGCAATTCATGACCCTTACTCAAAGTTTTGTTGAAATTTCCTTCATCACGAATCACTCGATTAGGTTTAAAATCTATCCAAATGTCCATCTTAATGACTTAATCAATTTATCTCATCTTTATTATCGACAATTAGATCATACTCAATTACTATATTTAATATGTTTCTTACATTGGTCAATGACTTTAGTCGACCTAGAATTTGAGTGGTCTCTCTCAAAATTTCAATCGAGTAATAAATTCTTTTCTCGACTCAACTACCATCTTTATTTACATCAAGATGTACCCAATACAAATCATATTACCCCAAATGAAGTGTAAGCATTGGTTGTGATTATGGATAAAACACATACTCAGTAAATAATGTGTGTATTAACCTAAAATCAAAGGATCATCACACACATTACAAACCAGTGAGTTTATAAACATACAACAAATAGCTTATCAGTAGAGTTTATTAATACAAAAGTATTCATGTGTTCATTACAAATAACAATTATTCACGGTCGATAAACTGCATTCTCTGATAATGTGATGCAGTGCACAAACAACATATATTATATTATCAATATTTCAATCTTGATAATCATTAGTCGATGATACTTTAAGAATAATATTCTATCACTAACACCTTCCCCCATCAAAGATAACATTAACTAATACGAACATATATATAAATAATTGCAAAAAATCAAAATAACAATTTAATAAATACAATGACTCGATATAATAATATATAGATAATTATGATCAAATAAAATATCCTCTAATTCAAATTATCTATAGATCGCACACAACTCATCGTTCTTCCTCTAAGGGGGAAAAAAGCACCACTGTTATCTAGCAAAAAAATAAAAGAACATCCAATCATCTCAGCAATGGTGTAATCGAATTTTCTAGTTCCCCTTGTGAAATGTATAAAATTATCAAAGGCACATTGAAATGTTTAGCAAGAATTGGAATTCTTTGATTTCATAAAACTGGGAATTTGGAAATTGATAAAATTAATTGAAGCAAGGACTCGCCGACAAAGGTTAACATGATTGAAATTTGAAAATGTGACTGTCCAGATGAAAATCGTATGATTTTTTCCCAGTGAAAATGATGTGAATTCAACAATCACAATTGATAAATCATTTAAATTACGCCACCAATAAATGTGATAAACAATTGGCTATAGCCTATAGCTCGGAGATGATAGTGATTGAAATCTACAAAATTTCAATGGACAGCTAATTTGTCCTCTTTTTTATCATTTGGAAAAAGAAGAAAGAGAGAATATTTTTCAACCGTACACAATAATTTGAACATTATTTAAAAACCATTCCGTTTATTTTCGTTACAATTCGAAGTTCTAAACGCGCGAGACGTGTCGAGATATTGAAATCGAGTTTCAGATTTTAAAAGTCTATACGTAACTAGGTGAAGTCTAGACTACAAAAGATGTTTTTATTTTTATTAATTATTTTTGATTAATAAGTAAGTAAAACAATACGACGTGAAAACCTTTTGCAATATTCACGAAAAAATATTTTTAAAATATTTAAAATTAAAATATTGTTTAATATTATTAATTTGGTAATAATTTTTCACATGGTTTAATTCAAAAGTGTACATGTTACATACGGTCCATTCAACATTAATTGTCGTTTTCAAACCTTTTCAAGTATTTCGCAAGGTAAGAAGTTTCAGTGAAACCTCAAACTTAAGTAAATTTAAGCAAAATGTAAACGGACCTTTTAAATTACAATTTTTGTATTACATTTAAAAAATATATATATATTCTTGTTGACAATATAAAATGTCGTAATCAATCCATATATTACCCAGACTAATGTGCATCTGAGACATCCCAAGACATTTGATTTCTGCATGTACATTATCACTTTGAAAAATTTTTAAAGGGTGTTAACTTGTCAAATTAGCATAAGTTAGGCAAAATTTGTTTTTCTTGTTTTTTCCTCAAAATGTTTCGTGTAGTCGTGCATTAATATTAAACAATCATGTATATGCCCATACTCAGAATTTTCGAATAATGCGGTTGGAATTTTCTTCATTGTAGTGGGTGGTCGACTGGTTGTCGTGTCGAAATTTTTAAAAGTAGAAAAAAAAAAAGTGAAAAAAAGCTCATTTTCGGCTTATGTATATATTTACACAATCATTAGTTTGAGTAACTATTCAAGTATTCATCCAATAAGTCATCAACTCTCCCATATTTAGTGATAAATCACCTTCAAGCTAATAAAAGAAAACAAAATGTAATCCAAAATTAGATGACAACTAAGTAAGGTAATTAATCTAACTATTCTTGAATGCAAAATTGCCAAATACGAAAAGGTTGCCCTTCCCTATATCAAAAAGCCATTTCTACAACTATCAAGTGCTCTTTTTTTCGTGAATTTAGTTGTCTGACTCTTCAGCTCTATGCCAAACTCTACTTTATCTCCTTATCCATTTTTGGATTGCTTACGCATTGCATCGTATATGGTTCTTATCCAATAACCATTCAGAGGGACCTAAATTGTTGATAAATAAAATCTTTATACACATTATAATACCAGAAATATAAACATAATAACTTCAAATAATAATAATAATAGGTTATTGATTTTTCAGTGATTGAATTATAAATTCTTATTTGGTTTGGTGTCCGATATTTGCAATTGACCAAATTAATGCCAAACGTGATCATCAAGAATCGAGATCAAATCGTCATAAACTTCCTTCTCGAAACGGACCGACCTACAAAAAATTTCAGTCGGATATCCTCATTTAGACACTCCGACGATTAAGTCATAACAATTATATCCTGAGAATAAAATAGCAGAATAATAAGAATGATTATTCAAATTAGGTGTATCTCGCTCTCTCTCACACACACACATATTAGGAGACTTATTCCCCAAGTACCGAAATTAGGAAATGTAAACCAATTAGAATTCTAGTTTCCTTCTTCAGCTGAGACTCGAATATCTTTCCAAAATGTAAGAGATATTATTACCAAAGTATGAGATTATGTCTTCAAAACCAACCAAGTCTTTAGAACCTTCAAGACCAACCGGGTCTTTAGAATGTGTATTCTTCATACTCTATTGGAGTTATTCCAATTTTATGGAGCATTTCCCATTCGAGCTACCTCTAATACATAAATTAGACCGGCTTAAGATCAAAAGTCTCAGCGGCCTTTAGAAATTTATCACTTGCACGACCTGACCCTAAGGTCCTAACGACCTCTTAGAAGGTCGTTTTCTCAAAAATAAGGTTTACTATGCCATCTGAACCAGTCCAAAATTCGGTTCCTTAGTGCACAAAAACTCGAGCTACAATTTATATCAGATATATATATTTCAACCTAATCATATTTTTTGGGGGTCATTTTCAATTGAGATAGATATAAATTCATAAAATGTGTTAAATTTGCAAATGAATTGATCATCACAAATGTGGTGTACCACATACAAGCAAATGATATAAAATTTTGGACTCGATTCCATTGGCCACAAATACCACTACAAAAAAATTGCAATTTTCCGAGGAGAAAACCGAGTGAAAAGAGAAGCCCTCGATTTTTTTTCGAGGGGAAATATTCCCCTCGGTTTTCCCCTCGGAAATTAGGCGCCAATATTTACCGCCATAATTACCGAAGGTAATACCGAGGGATTTATGAGGGGGATATTTTTCGAGGGCCAACGCCCCTCGAAAAACCGAGGGGTAGAAAATACCCTCGATTTTTAGAACATAAAAAAATTCAAAAAATAAAATAATTTTCGGAAAATCGAGGGGAGCAATTTCCCTTCGAAAAAAACCGAGGGCCAACGACAATCCTCGGTTTTTTTAATAATAAAAAAATTAAAAAATTAAAATAATTTTTAAAAAAACCGAGGGTCGCTTGTACCCTCGGAAAAAATCGAGGGTCTTGGCCTCCCCTCGATTTTTTCCGAGGGTACAAGCGACCCTCGGTTTTTTTAAAAAATAAAAAAAATAGAAAACGCGCACGAAACGATCGGAAACCGACCCTCGTAGATCCACGACGCCGAGACGCACCCATCCCCCGCCCATTCGTGAATTTTTGGCATTTTGTCCTATTTTTACTATTTTTATTATTTTCTCTAGTTTTTTTTTTCAATTTTTATTTAGTAAAAAATCGGAAAAAAATACAAAATGAGCACGAGACGACCGCCGACTGACCCTCATGGTTCCACGATGCCGAGACGCACCCCTCCTTGCTCCGTTCGTGAATATTTGGCGTTTTTTTCCTATTTTTTACTAATTTTCTATTTTTTCTAGGGGTTTTTCTGATTTTTTATTTAAAAATTTGAAAAAAATAGGAAACGAGCACGAAACGAGGCTCGACCGACCTTCGATGTTCCGGGACGACGAGACGCACCCCCCCGCCCCCTCGTAGAAATCACGACGCCTCGTCGCTTCGCGTTTCCAACAGAACCACTTGATCGATCGATCGTATCTTGGTTGTTGGTCGAATTGCACGAAACGTGTGGATACGCACATGCTCGTTCATGTCTTTCGACCGAAATTTGGTCAAAACCTCACCACGTGCCCGAGATGGTAGGATTTGTTTCATTTTTACGACTTTTCTATTTTTTCTATTTTTTTCGATTTTTTTTATTTTGTAAAAAATCGAGGGTCGCTTGTACCCTCGGAAAAAACCGAGGGTCTTGGCCTCCCCTCGATTTTTTCCGAGGGTAAAGGCGACCCTCGTTTTAAAAAAAAATAGAAAAATAGAAACCGAGGGTCATTATTGCCCTCGGTTTTCCGAGGTCTTTCCGAGGGTCCCGTGGCCCTCGGTTTTTTTCATTAAAATAGCAGCGGGCAACAGACCCGCTGCTCACAAACAGAGAGAAAGAGAGAAAAAGAAAGAGAAGGCCGCCGCCCAGCCCGTCCGTCGATCCGCCGCAGCCGACGTCCGCCTTTTGCCGATCTCCGCTGCCGACGTCTGCCCCTATTCGCCGCGATTCTCCGCCGCAGCAACCGAGGAAGGAGTACCGCCGCCCACCTTCGCCGCCCGCCTTCTCCCCCAGTTTCAGAAGGTAAGTTTTCATTTTTTGTTTTTGTATTCTGTTTTGTTAAGTTTATTTGTTGGTTTTATGATTTAGGTTTTGAGATTAGGGTGTGAAATTAGGGTTTATGGGTTTGGGCTTGAAATTAGGGTTTATGGGTTAGGGTTTGTAATTATGTAATATTGAGGGTATACTTTAAAATTTAGGGTAAAATTTGTAATTATAGTTTAATTTAGGTTTAATTTTCAATTAGGGTTTTATTTAGGGTATAATTTATAATTATGTCTAAATTTAGGGTATCATTTGTAATTGGGGTTTAATTTAGGTTTCGTTTGTAATTGGAGTTTCTTTTAGGGTATAATTTATAATTATGTATTAATTTAGAGTGTAATTTGTAAATTAAACGTAATTAGCTAACTAGGAATAATTACGTAATTAAGGTTCAATTTAGGAATAATTACAAAATTAGGGTTCAATTTAGGATTAATCAAGTAATTAGGGTTCAATTTAGAATTAATTATAAAATTAGAGTTCAATTTAGGAATAATTAACCAATTAGGGTTCAATTTAGAAATAATTACGTAATTAGGGTTCAATTTAGGATTAATTACGTAATTAGGGTTCAATTTAGGAATAATTACCCAATTAGGGTTCAATTTAGAAATAATTACGTAATTAGGGTTCAATTTAGGATTAATTACGTAATTGGGGTTCAATATGCATGTTAATTTCATGTTTTGTACGGTTTATTGTTATGGCTTTAATGTGATTGCTTGATGTTGTGATTGGTTTGGGAAGACGTCGGTGATGACGTGGTGTACGACGCCGGCCGGGAGGTTTCGTCCCTCCAATAACGGTTTTCAAAATTATTTTAAAAAATGACGGTGGTTTTCAAAATGTTTTAAATTGTTCGTGATAGTGGTGGTGAAATACCGTGGTGATCGGTACATGCATGTTGTGTTATGAGTACATATTCTTTTGTATATATTGTTTAAATGATGTGATTTATTACTTGATGTATACGTCTGTGATGACGTTGTTTACGGCGCCGGCCGTGGAGGTTTCATCTATCCAAAAACGGTGTTCAAAATATGTTCGATCCAAGATACACTCTTTATAAACAATATACCTTAGCCTCGTTTGGGATTTTATACCTTATCCAAGTTACTCACCGATCAAGATACAGATCAAGACACAGACGAAGGTGAGTTTGATGATAACCTTAATAGTGAAAGTGATTAGTTTGTTGAAATATATGTAATCTATTTCTTTTTAAAACTTATTTCTTTTATGTTTGGATTTTATTAAAACGTTTGATATATAATATGCACTTGTGTTCTGTAAAATGCTCGTATTATTATTTAATAATTTTATCAGATGCCGAAAGGTCGAGGTTCCAGCAGCATTGGTCGATCCGATATGGGTTCGGCTAATCGTTTAGCTGATTTCGAAGATGACTACGTGGGTCTCGGTGCTGATCATTCAGCGTCGACGCTGGATACACACACACATACACCGACATCACACACACCGCTACATACACCGTCTGATGCGGGTACTTCTTCGCGACGGCAGCTGGTCCCACCAGAGAGGGGGGGGATTCAGGTTTATATTGTAGGGAAGAAGTAAGTAATTTAATGATTTTAAAATTTTAATTATCGTTATGATTAAATTATATTCGTAACAAAAAAGAAATAATTGAATACAGGCTACACAACAGACATGGTAAGGTGACTACTATACTCCGGGAGATCTTCGAGAAGGATCTCCATCCCGCCGGGTGGTGCTATAAGGCGGTCCCTCTGGAGATTAAGGAGTTCTGGTGGGAGATGTTTCAGGTAATTATTATTTTATATCCAAATTTGTTAATTTGTAATGTAACTACACAATCATATGTATCAATTGAAATGTAATTATTTCTTTTGTAGGGGGTTTGTTATTGGGACGCGGAGGAGTATAGTGTTCAAGAGATACGGAACGTATTTTTTCCGATGATCGGGGACAAGTACGAGAAGGTTCTGAATGAGTATAAGCAGTATCATGATTCTCATGGTGGTCAGCTGCATCGATGCGTTAACGGGGAGCTCTGGAGGTAAATGATTCTGTTATATATTTTTTTTATTAAATTAGAATTTTTTTTACTTATAATAGATAATTTATAACACATTATATATCATGCGTCCCAACTAGGGCTTGGAAGGTCGAGTGGGATAAGCCCGAGAATAAGGTCAGATCCGAGCAGTGCAGCCGGAACAGGAAGAGCGAGCGTGCTGAGCCGGGTACCGGGATGTCGAAGCACAGGGGGGGAGCTAGATCTAATATCGATTATACTCTGGATATCTTAAGTAATTTTGGAATATAATAATATATTATTTATTTGTTTAATTTTAATGTTAATTATTTGAAAATTCTATTTCGATACAGGAGCGGGAGACGGGTGAAAAGGCCAGTGCGCACCAGGTTTTTGTACGTACGCACATGAAGGATGACGGCTCGTGGATCGATGCGAGATCCAGTACTGTTAATGTGAGTCTCTTTGTTATTTTTAACTTGTTTTTTGGTTTTAATGTAAAATTTATTAACGAGTTGTATTTCAGGAGGAGTACGAGCGAAACCTGGAGAAAGCACGCACGTCTTCCCAGGATGCGAGTACCGAGGTTGACTTTGATCGGATTTTCTTCGACATCGTCGGGTCGGAGAAGGGAAAGATCTACGGCACCGTCTCGTTCGGGAAGGCGTTCGCTGCTGCAAAGGGTTTCCTTAGAGGCAACTCTTCTTCCACCTCCTCTCAGTCTGATCGGACGCAGGTCAGAGAGCTCGAGGCACATCTCCAGGCACAGAGAGAGGAGTTGGAGGCCACCAGACGAGCTCAGGAGGCGCAGAGGGCGGAACTCGAGCTGATCCAGCAGCGATATGTCGATTCTGAGCGACAACGTGAGGAGGAGAGTGAGGAGCAGCGCCGGTAGCAGGAGGCATTTCAGGCGCAGATGAAGGCCCAAATGGCCGCGATGTATGCTCGTTTGCAGCAGTCCTCCCCCCAACCCCATCCTAGGATATTTTGATTTATATAAACTTTATTACTGTGTCGAACGGATGTAATAATTCTAAATTTTCAGATATTTTTATAATATTTGTTTTATTAATTTGTATGTTCATTAATGATATTTTTCAATTTTTTGGGGATTTTTAAATAAACAGGAATTAAAATTAAAATTTAAAAAAAATTAAAATAAAAATAAAAAACCGAGGGCCTTGGACCCTCGGTTTTCCGAGGGCAGAGGACCCTCAATTTTGCCCTTAGTTTTTTCGAGGGTCGTCGACTGGATTTAACCGAGGGGACTGACCCTCGGTTTTTCCCTCGGAAAATTTTTCCGAGGGAATTTTGTCCTCGGAAAATTTTACCGAGGACAGTTTTTCCGAGGGAACGTTGCCCTCGGTTTTTCCCTCGGTTTCTCCAAAAATCGAGGGAATTTTCCTAAAAATCGAGGGAAAAATCCCTCGAAAAACTGTGTTTTTTTTATAGTGTACCCTGCCAACATCATAAGTAGTTATCTTTACTCGTATAACTAGCGCATCATTATGCTCAACTTTCAAACCTCGCATTTTTTCCGGCTCAAAGCAAATAGTTGGCCCTTAAGATGACGGATATAAATTCAACATTGCAACCTCCGAAGGCCCTGGTCTGGCCGCTTTAGCAATAGCCTTCCATGCATTATTCTAATCCCTATTGGTGGGTCCTCCGAAAATCATATTGATTTTCCTTCTGCTGTCAGCTTCACCATTCTCCTTCTGACCTTCTCGTGGCTCCCGCCTTCTTGTTTGACCCCTGCTTGCGCCCCTGGATGACCTCCTAGGGGAGGTCCCGGGAGTGCTCATTCCAAGCCCCGACACTTATCTTGATAAACAAACTCTCTCAGTTGACCCGCGTTGATCAATATCTCAATCTCCACCTTTAGGTGGCGACACCTCTAAGTGGAATGTCCATAATTATTGTGGAACCTGCAAAAATATTGTGACTTTGGTTTAGTGGGTATCTCTGTGTAATCATCTGACCACCTTATGACATTAGGTTGATGCCTCTCAATTATAACAAAGATTTAGCCCTTGGCTCCTTTAATGGTGTAAACTAATATGGCTCATAGGCCTCGAGTCACCTATCTACTCCTATCTTCCACTGGTTCGGTAAATATCTTAGCTTGCCAACACGGATTCCTCCTAAGTTCTACCCTCTTTGTTGGGGGTTTCTCTACATAGTCATCCTCATGCAAAAAGTACATATGCCCTTCATCCTCAGCTTCTTCCACATGGATGTATTTAATACTCATATCTAGCACATGTTTATACTCAATCCTCCAGTGAGTAACCCCTTTGTTAATGTGATGGATTTTATCTCATTTGTCGCAGTACAAACCTCCAAACTAGTCCTCGTAAACCTGGACACATAATCCCTTGAGGATTCACCCCTCTTCTGTATTATGGCAAATAGCGACATAAATGTCTTCGTGTGCGCTCTTGAATTAGCAAATTGTGTCAAAAAGGAGGCTTTCAACTTTAACTAATGATCCATTCTGGAGCGACCTGATGAAACCAATCTTTTACAGGTCTCAGTAAAGTAGATAAAAATGCTCGACATGCGACAACATTGGTAAACTGCAGCAACGTTGCTTCATTCTCAAAACTCTGTATATGTTGGGTGGGATCCTACAACCCATCATGGTAAAACTATAACTCCTTATACCCCTGAGTTAAGGCTGCCTTCAATATCTCTTTTGAAAATAGGTGGCCACGATCTTCCTCTGAACCTACCCCTGTGACCTATTTTGCAAAGCTTTTAATGCCGCTTGCATATCACACATCACTCTCGAGGTAGGGGAAACTCATCATCTCCTTCCATTCTTTCTCTTCCCCACCGAGATACATCCCAGTTAACTAATGACTCATGTGGTCCCTGTATTCCTCCTCCTCATCCTCTTCCTTCAGTCCCTCCTCTTTTTCCCATGGTAAATGGTCTTCCTCATCGTACGTTCTTCCCCACTTGACTGCCCTAAGTGGTTCTAGCCTAGGTCTTCTTTTGCCTTGAGCTTTCCTCCACGTGAAGATGGAGAGACCTCCTTTGGTTCCCTATTTGTCACCTCCGAATAGATGATCCTCGTCACTACTAAGTCATGTGTTTATGATTTTCTGCATCATATCCGGTGGTATTGCATTGAAGTTTTTTGTAACATCCCCCTTTTAATATTAAAGGTGTGTTGTCCTGGTAATTGATCTCACTCCTCTACTTTCACAACTCCTCCCTTCCTGGAGACCTTTATGGGGACAGTCTAATTGTTTGTCCCTACAATATCCGGATCCTTCTTCTTGTTCCCTCCTTGTTGTGGGATCTTGTCTACCTCATGGTCCTCCGTATCCGTTGATGGTAATTGCTTGTCTCCAGCGGTATGAATAGTGGCATCAACATCCTTATCCTCCTCGCTTAAATACCCAGCGTGCACAACGTCACATTTCTTGGTTTCATGATTTGGTTTACAACTTACGTCTTTCGCTCAATCACTCAATGACTCGATGTCATACGTATTCCCACAAACGGTTCCACTTGATACGACTAAAAGTTTGGCTCATCAAGAAAGAGATCAGATCGTGTTGAATCAACTTCTTCGAACTACGATCTAACTTCTTCGAACCACGATCGACCTGCATAAAAACCCAATCCCGATAGCCCTGACATAGGCACTCCGATATATAAGTCAGTAACCTTATAAATCTGATAAAATGAGAGAAAGAAAAGTATGAATAATCAATTTAGAAATAAATGAGGCCTCAGTCCTCTTTATATAGATGCTAGAGACGTACGCCCCAAGTTAAGGTTTCAGTCTCTCAATCGTTCTCAATCTTCATAATTAGGAAACCATATCATATTAAGATTCTTACTCTCTTAACCGTAATAACTATATTTTCAACATATTTCGAAACCTTCTATCATATAACTAGCCTGACGGAGTCTCATTACCATATTAACCATAAGACCCATTGTTCTGAAAACCGGACCGGTCATCAAACCGGTAAAGCTACAGGTTCAGTGGTTCACAGGTTCAACCATGGCCGGACCGGTTTTATATATATATATATATTATATATATATATGTGTGTGTGTGTGTGTGTGTGTGTGTATACCACTATTAATATAAATAAATAGAATAAATTAGATTAATAAAATGTATGATTATAAAATATTTTAAAATTTAATTCAAAGAGTCCATATGAATAAATATGAATTCATCAACCACAATACAACATAGAAAAATATAATTGAATTAAATATAATGAAAAAAAATCTAATAAAATAGTTCAATTCTAATATCATCACTCCAAGTCCAACAACTTCAAAATGAAATAAAATTAACCATCATAATTTCTATTTATTTATACTCCAAATAAAAAAAAATAAGACCCCGTCAATTTTTATTTAATATAAAAATTAAAAAACAAAAAAAATTCAAAAAAATCGGTTGAACCTGTCACAGGTTCACCGATCCAACCGGTTCATGACCGGTTTGACCGGTTTTTGAGTCTGCCGGTTTGCACATGAAAACCGGACCGGTGTGGTGATCGGTTCCCGGTCGATCTGGTCCGGTTTTCAGAACCATGATAAGACCATTTTACCATATTAACATTATAACCTTATACATCAGGATCTAAAACCATTTGTCATATTATTATCAACCCATTAAGGCTAAAACTTTCCTTTATATAACCTGCCATTAACCATCCAGGATGCTAAAAGACCTTGCGATCAGAACCTAATGACCAGAACCTCTTAAGAACCTTTTTTATCCCCATTTGGCGGACTTAACCTTCAATTTCCTTATTGTGCATGACCGCTATGATATTTGATGACACATCCAAATTGACCAAATTAGTGCCAGAACATTATGGATTTGTTTGGTTGGTATTGATGTGACCAAAGTTTGGACCACAATTGAGATTAGATTGCCTCGAACTTCCTTCTCGAACCGAATCAACTTGCACAAAACCTAAGTCAGATAGCCTTAGCGTCGGTACTGCGACGATCAAGTCATAAACGTATATATGTTGGGAACAAAATAGCAAAATAATAAGATTAATTATTCAACTTGGGGTTTAGAATGAGGCATGTATCCCATATAAGGGTGTGCACGGGAATTGGAGATCACTGAACCCAAACTGATATTCGGATCGAAGAGTCTCCGAATAAAAACATTCATTGAGTTTTCAATTTTCCCCGAACTTAACCAGCCCCAAACTAGAACTGATTTGTAAGAGTTTCTTTTTACATTTATATTATATATGTATATTAAGTTTAGCTTATTGTGTATTTTGATATAACTACAAATTATGTAAACTATATACTATTAAAATATCACACCACAAGTATCAAAAAGTTTAATACTGATAGTAGAATAAATTATTAACTTTGACCATGACAAGGATTGTTGACAAGAAATTTATTGCTTAATCGATGATTATAATATATATTGATTTATAAAAATAGTTGCTTGCATAATTACAATCTACATATATGTTAACTTTTAATCAACTAATAATATCAAATTAAAAATATTAGCATACTTTTTAATATTAAATGAATGACTACGTATTAATTTAATTCCCTAAAAATTGCTTTATATTAATCACTTATCAAAATTCAACTATCATCATATTAACTTGATATATTAACTTTATCAGGGGTTTTTTATTTTTTGTTGAGCAAGTATTTTGATAAATTATACAAGCATGAATTTCATATTAGTTTTACAATGTGTGTGTGTGTGTATTTCGTGTGTCAATCTCTAGATTTTTTGACCCGTCCTGAATGTTTGTTACAATTCGGGATTGAGATTTGGTCTTGAAGGTTTGGTACTGGAGATTTACTATCAAAATTTTTGAGTATTTGTATGGTTTTATGGTTTGCGAATTCCCGAGCTATTAGACTCATGCACACCCCTCCATATATTTGATTTTAGAAGACTGTTTCCCAAGAATTATAGTTTCCATTGGTCAGAATCAAGAAATTCAAACCAATTAGGATTTTAGTTTCCTTCTCCGGCTGATACTCGAATATTTTTAAAAAAACGTAAGAGATACTATTACCAAAGTATGAGATTAGGTCTCCAAAACCAATCAAGTATCTTGAATATGAATTCTTAATACTCTGATGGAGTTATTCCAATTGTATGGAGCTTTGCTCATCCGAGCTACCTCGAGCCATAAAATAGATCGACCTAAGTGCGGGAATTAATTCAGTTGTCGAAACCGTTTGATTTTTTAATTAAAAATTTTATAATTACCTAGAAATATAATAAGTCTAATCATGTTGGGATTATAAAAATTCTAATATCATTGGGATTCATGTGAAAGAATCATTTATTTTTGTACAACCAATCTGATCGGTAAAAAATAAATAAATCTGAGTTCATAAAATTATTATAAATATAATAATAATTAAAACAATAAAAGTAATAATAACTATTAATAGTATTTAACATGCTTGCTAATATCAATTTTTAATTTATCACATAAATTCTATCAACCTATTTAAAGAATTTAAATATGATGCATGTTATGTTAGAGTGGTCTTCATGAATGAAATTCTAATCATGTAGGCATAAATATCAAATATAAAAATGGATGGCTTTAACTAAATAAATCTAAAGAAGAATAAAAAAGATTGCCTTTTGTCTGTGGTAAGTAACCAACGATCATTGCCACCAAACTTGATCTCCACCGTTCAAAATCATCCATCACAAGTCAGAAATGTGCTCACCAAAACTCGGCCCAGTCCAAAGGCTCGATATTTGGCAAGACTTTGGGACAAGACTGCACAAGAATTAGGCGAGAAACAATTAGTTACGGGAATCTTGCATATAATATACTCTACATGGATCCAAATCCGATATCCACCATTCATAATTAAGTTTGACAAGTTTTGAATTCTCTACCAAAACTCATCTCAATCCAATGGTTTGATTTTCGTCAAACGATTTTACAAAATTTCAGCGCACAGATAAATTACAATCAAACACTAAAAAGAAAATACGAGAAGATGTAAAATAACATACTATTCGTTTATACCCTTTAGATTTTGGGTTCACATCAAACCTAATTAAAAACAATACAAGTTTGTATACCCTTTAAATTCTGGGTGTACACTCAATCTAATTGAAAAATGATACAAAGTCAAATCTAAAAGAACATCCCATAAATCAACATACATATATATATGGGTGGGTTCACATGGGAACTAGTGTGAGAACTAGAAGCCTGCTATATTACATAAGATGTTATGCTATTTATGGATAATGTACATGCTAATTAAGATAATAGTAAAAATTAAGGGAACATAATAATAAGAATGTTAAAATATAAGTAGCATTTTACATTATTTAAATTAGCATCACATATAATGTAAAGTAGCGGTTCCTAAAGTTCTCACCTAGGGAATTTGTTATCACATGAACCTAATCTTACACACACACACACACACACACACACACACACACACACACACACACACACACACACACATATATATATATATATATATATATATATATATATATATATATATATATATATATATATATATATATATCAAATTATGCTAGATTACAAAAGTCCTAAGCCCACTCGTCTAAGCATCAAATTAATAAACAAGATTTAAATATTCACATAATTTTGATTGAATATTTATCAACCTGTCTCTGATACCGATTGTGGGAATTCATTCAGTTGTTGGAACCATTCCGACCTTTAAAATATTAATTTGATCAAATCAAATAATTGCGAAAGCGTAGTTTTTTCACGAAAAAACAAAATCTCATATTCAATCGAAAAGTTAATAAGAATAATTAAATCACGGGGTTTAGTGAATCCGTATCTTATTATTTTTACACTAAAATTAATATCGTGAATATTCTTATCGCCACTAGTCCTTCGTATCCTTTTTGCTTTCGTCGTCCTCGTCTGATATACCACAATCTAAGTTTGATCCTTCTTCGAGAAATTAGCGTGTGGGCACCCAAACATAAATTCTATAATTCTTATGTAATTTTCTTTTGTGGTACTCAGCATATAATACGCAAGAATTGGCTTATGAAATGATTTGGAGATAAAACTTGAAAGACAAAAGAAGAGGGAAGTAGAGAAAAATGATTTCTCTCTATTCAGACGACTGAAAAAATCGTTTTCTCCCTTATTAATATATAGGGAGAGATTTTCTTAGTTTCTAAGTCTTAATCTAATTTGATCTCATACATTTAGAGAACTTTGTCTGCAAGAGAACCTTTTCCAGTAAGAAACTTCCACACCTTTAATTATCATATAATTAAATAATTCACAAATAACTAAATATCATATATTTAATATTTGTAAATTAGTTCTTGAAGATTGGTAAACTTTTCAATCTTCTCATAAGAATTCGAATTTACATTTCTAACTAATTCTATAATTAGAAGGCGCAACGGGGACCATGGACCTATAATTAGAAGCTCTAATAAATTGAATTAATAATCAAAAAAATTAATTATTATATCGAACTTATAAATTCTGATATTATTCAACTATAAATTTGTAATTGCACTATTCTTCATTATAGATTAATTTACTCTATTGCATATTGAGTCGTCCATTGATATAATCATTTCATATGTATTAATTCTCCATGAACAATTCATAATTGGAACTAGGTAAATTTCCGTTAACCTTTCAAATTACTTATACTAGTATTGTACCCGTGCGTTGCACGATAATTTTTTATTTTATTTTATTTTATTTAAAATAAAAAGAATTATTTAAAATATATTAAAATATTTAAATAAGTAATTGTATATATGTATACTTAAATTATATATATCTCTCTGTGTGTATGTATATTTCGTTAAGAACCATCACTGGTTCTCACACCAGAGATGGTTTTACCATAACTGCTCCCTATATATAAATCATCTAAATATTATTTAAAGATCGAATAGAGTTCATAATCCAACCCAATCAAGAATTTTATAGTTTAAGCAATCAGGCTTAAATTATGAATACTTAGCAATCAAGAAGCAATCAGATTTAAATTAAGAATACTTGGCAATCAAGTTTTGATGAATATATGTAAACCTATATATACATACACACGTACAGTGAAGACACACTATACCATCCTCTGTATTTCTCATAAACACACGCGCGCGAAGTTTAATTCCAATTTCATCAAATTCCGTACTTTCTTTCTCGTTAATCCCCGCCTGTAGGAGAATGCGACCTAAACACGTACCTAACCCTTGACCTAGAGGTCCAACCCTTGAACCCATGACCGAGTGCAGTAAAGGTTTCTTCGATTTGAACCACCGATTTTCTTAGGAGAACTAAATGATGTTAAAGCCGAAGAGTGGATTGAGAAAACAGAGAACATTTTTTTATCCTTAAATTATATTGAAAAAAAATTGACCCTCGTTGTTTTTCATATGGAAGCTGCTGCTCGTGATTGGTGGGCAAAAGAAAAACATCAAAAAAAATTTTGGAAAAAAAAAATTCGCCGGAAAATTTTCCGGTGGTGGTCGCAGGAAAAAAGAAACGGCTGCCGGTGTCTGGAATGTGGCAGCGGCGGCAGCGGGGGTGGCCAGCGGGAGGTGGAATGGAGTAGTAGTGGTGGTGGTGTGTTGTTTATTGATATTATTATTATATTATTTTTAATAGAGGTAACCTTGTAATTGTTAT
>BMAC01000552.1:451436-470910 GCA_014905375.1 Phtheirospermum japonicum
AAACCAAACCATAATTAATTAAATAAGGTATATATCATAATTATGTTAAGAAGATTACTACATAACTAAAAGAGGAAACTAATCCTAGGTGGCTTTTTAATTAAAAAAGGAAATTAAATCATAATTAATTAAATAAGGTATCTATCATAATTATGTTAATAAAATTCCTACAAAACTAAAAAAAGAAAATAATCCTACATGGCATTTTTTCTCTACAAAACTAAAAAAATAAAATAATCCTACGTGACATTTTTTCTCTCTCCAGACCTCTTCTTTAATATATATATAGATATATATAGATAGATAGATATAGATTGCCCCATCTATCATTAACTCACTAGCTAGTGTCTAATTTATAATCGTATTACAAATCAGAGGCCTCATTCCACTCGTTTCTAGAATTAACAAATGAGAAAATTGTCTTTCTAGTTCGCACAGGGAGGTATGGATTCCATCTAATTTATATTCCCAACCATCTAAGTCGAACAAAATTTTAAAGTGCAAGTTTAAAGAATATTTACAAATAAACTCTAACGTACTAATTAAAAATCTTTCCAAAATAAACGGGAGTTTATAATTGCTCCAGGATTAATATTTAACCATATATGATCATCTGTAATTTAATTTAAATTTTATATCGAAACGGAATTCATTATGAATTTCAAATCAAATCGGTTCAAGATCTACATAATCAAATTATATATAAATGACCCCATCTAGATGTCACCATATCGACAATCATGATAGACTTTCATATTCAAGATGTCCATAGCCGCATTAATAATATTCTAATTAAAGATCACAAACTTTCGTTATATTTATCATGAATTTAATTTTAATTCATTATCCACAATTATAATCCTCTCTTATATAACTTCTTATAAACTAAAAATATGGTAACCAACACATGAACTTATTAATTTTTTATGATTTTCTTATTATGCTGTTAAGACAAATATACACATATAATATATAATGTATTTTGAATAAAATATTACTTTATTAAAATTTAAAATATAAGTACTATTACATATGAATTAAGGGTACAATTCCTAACACTAAGACCAAAAGTTCTAGTGATCATTAGAAAGTTATCATTTGCCCAACCTGACCATAAGGTTCCAATGCCCTCTTAAAATGTTGTCTTCTAAAAAATGAGGTTTACTATGTCATCTCAACCGGTCCAAAACCCAGTTTCTTAGTGCTCAAAACCCGAGCTATAATTAATACTAAGGCATATATTTCAACATAATCATTTTTTTAATATCATTTTCAATTGAGATAGATACAAATTCATCAAATTTTGTTAATTTACTACTGAATTGATCATCGCAAATGTGTATCACATACACGCAAATCAAGTGCCTATATTTTGTCTGCTAATAAAACTAATGACTCAAAATAATGAATCTTTTTGAACTAAACAAAAACCTGATGGGGTCGGAAGGTATCAAATATTGTTTGGTCACTAGCAGCACGCAAACCATTTTTGGAGAAACGTATTATATTTTGGGGGTACAGTTTGATTTAAATAAACATAATAGTCTTAGTCCCCACTACACTGATACAATACAAGTCACGAGAACCTGATGGCTTGAGTATAAATAATATATTTAGGTCTTGGATAACCATAGTGTTTGAACTTTGACCACACATTCTTCCTTAAAATAGTTTGTGGTGGACCATAGCCAGCTAATTCCAAACCTTAAAAAAAGCACAGCTAAATAATTTTGTAAGTAATTATATAATATGCATAACTAAAATAATTAATTCGAAGTCGTGTGGGATTTAATATTTGATCAAAACATGTATGTGATAATCACACAAATTTTCATTCACGTGTAATAAATTCACTTTTTTTCTTATAATTATCGTATTTCAAATATAAAAGTGTTGTTTTTGCATAACTAAATAAATAAAAAATAAATTATATTTATTTATACAAAAGTAACACTTTTATATTTGAAATATGATAATTTTAAGAGAAAAAGTGAATTTATTACACGCGAATTAAAATTTGTGTGATTATCACGTGCAAGTTTTGATCATATATATATCACCTATATTCTAAAGGAAAAGATTTCAATTTTACGTGTCTGATTGAAAAGCTTCGGGTTGATATGTAATTTTTTGGTGGTTCGTATACTTACTTGACAAATTTTGAAGGTTCAGAGACTTGGTAAATATAAGAATCCTAATATCTACCAACTTTATTATATTTTGCCTAATTTAATATTTTCTCTTGTTTATATTTGCCTAATTTAATATCTTTCTTTGATTATATTTTGTCTAATTCAACATTTTCTTTTATTTTTCTAATATAAATATGTAAGAAGTCATATATAATTAGAAAAAAAAATCCAAATTACTTATCTTAATTAAAAGATGAACCACTTATAAGATAATATTAATTATAAAAAAATAATTATTAATAATCTAAATACGTTGTAGTTAGAATAAAATTTAAAATATTTTATTCTTAGACAAATAATATATTATAATCAAATTACGATTTACTTGAAATAATCTAAGCATATAACTAAATATTATTAACGAATTCAATTTAAATACGAAAATATAAATTTGTATAATAATAATTAATAAATATTAATTAGACACCACGCCGACATGGGTTGAGAATATGACATCTTATGAATTTCTCTACTGTATGTAACTAAAGATTATTATAGAATTAAATTCAAATATTAAAATATAAAAATATTTAATAATAATTAATCAATAGAAATTAGACTCAGGTTGAGCGTGTAACAAGTTTTGAACTTATTTAAGTATGTAAATATGAAATTATTAACGAATTTAATGCAAACATTAAAATAAACAATTATTTAATAATAAAATATAATAGTTAATAAATAGGGTTGACATGTAATTTTCTGGTGGTTCGGATATTTACTTGACGAATTTTGGAGGTTCAGAGACTTGCTAAATATAAGAGTTCTAAAGTTTCGGGTTGACAAGTAACTTTCTGGTGGTTCAGATGCTTACTTGACGAATTTTGAAGGTTCGGAGACTTGCTAAATATAAAAAATCCTAATATCCACCCAATTTATTATATTTTGCCTAACTTAATTTTTTTCATTTTTTATATTGGCCTAATTTATTACTTTTCTTTTATGCTTCTCATATAAATATGTAAGAAGTCATATATAACTAGAAAAAAACTCATATTATTTATTTTAATTAAAAGATAAACTACTTATAAGATAATATTAATTAAAAAAAAAGATTTAATTATTTATTAATAATCTAAATACGTTGTAGTTAGAATAAAAGTTAAAATATTTTTATTGTTAGATACATTAAATATTATAGGGATATTTTTTTTTGCCCCCGAAGTATTTTTTGTTTCACTTTGCCCCCTGATGTACAGTAATTTTCGACGTTGCCCCCCAAACTTTATTTCCAGCGGAATATTCCTTCTAGATTCCATCTACGGACAGCTGCGGGGCAAAGTGANTTGTTCCACTTTGCCCCCTGATGTACAATAATTTTCGACGTTGTCCCCCAAACTTTATTTCTGGCGGAATATTCCTTCTAAATTCCATCGACGGGCAGTTGGGGGGCAAAGTGAAAGAATCTTATAGTTTGGGTGGTAAAGTGCAAAAAATCGTATAGTTTGGGGGGCAAATTAAAATAATATAAATATTAAAATTTTGTTTTAAAATTTCAAATTTGAAAAAGATATATAATTTTTATCTTATACTCACACACACACAAAGTTTTCAATACAATTCCAATTAAAAAAAAAATACCCATAAATTTTCAATTAATATTTATAATTTTCTAATATAAATACTATCAATACATCTTTTATATTATTAAATAGGGTAAAAAACTATATGCATCCTGTACTATACGCATTTTTTGAGTTTGCATCCTAACATTTTTTTTTGTAATTTAATACATCCTGTACTATACAAAATTTTAAAAGTGCATCCTGTACTATACAAAAATTAGAAAAAACTAGTTTTATTAAATAAAAACTAGAATTTATTAAATAAATATGCAAACCATATTTTATCCTAACGTTTACCGGAACTAGTTTTATTAAATAAATAAAATTTATTATTTATTAAATAATAAATTCGGTGAGTTTGCATATTTAATAAAATATGCCGGAACTAGTTTTAAATAAATAATAAATTCGCCGGAACTCACCAAAAGTATACGGGTTTGAAAATATGCAACCTCACTCGCGAGACTAGGTGAGTTTCACCGAGTTGGGGCGAGTTGGCTGGTCGGAGGATGCACTTTCAAAATTTTGTGAAGTATAGGATGCATTAAATTACAAAAAAAAATATTAGAATGCAAACCCAAAAAACGCGTATAGTACAGGATGGTTACAGTATTTTTCCCTATTAAATATGAAACACATGACTAAGTATTATGTAAATTATTAGGCAAAGTAACATGATAATATATTATTATGTATTATGATTGAACAGAATAAGATAAAGGTGTATTTCGTATATGCATTTTAATATTATGATACGAAAAATAAAATTATCTTTCGATATTATTATTTGTATAAAAAGTGTGATTAAATACTATATTAATCATGAGTACATTATTATATAAGATTATAATTATCGAATGATTAATATAATTAAAATCTTGATATTATAAGATTTTAATTATTTTAATCATTCGATAATTATAATCTTATATAATAATTAATGTACTCATGATTAATATAGTATTTAATCATACTTTTTATACAAATAATAATATCGAATGATAATTTTATTTTTCATATCATAATAATTTATATAATACTTAGCCATGTGTTTAATAATTAGTAATATAAAAGATGTATTGACAATATTTATATTTAGAAAATTATAAATATTAATTGGAAATTTATGAGTTTCTTTATTTTTTTTAATTTGAAATTGTATTGAAAACTTTGTGTGTGTGTGAGTATAAGATAAAAATTATATATCTTTTTCAAATATAAAATTTTAAAACAAAATTTTAATATTTATATTATTTTAATTTGCCCTCCAAACTATAAGATTTTTTGCACTTTACCCTCCAAACTATAAGATTCTTTCACTTTGCCCCCCAACTGCCCGTCGATGGAATCTAGAAGAAATATTCTATTGGAAATAAATTTTGGGGAGCAACATCGAAAATTATTGTACATCAGGGGCAAAAGTGGAATAAAAAATATTTCGGGGGGCAAAGTGAAAAAAACTGCATACATTGGGGGGCAAAAAATTTTTTCCCTATATTATAATCAAATTACGAGGTACTTGCGATAATCTAAGCATGTAACTAAATATTATTAATGAATTTAATTTAAACACAAAAATATAAATTTGTATAATAATAATTAATAAATATTTATTAGACACCAAGATGACACGGGTTGTGAATATGGCATCTTATGAATGTCTCTAGGTATGTAACTAAGAATTATTATAGAATTAAATTCAAATATTAAAATATAAAAATATTTAATAATAATTAATCAATAAAAATTAGACTCGGGTTGAGCGCGTAACAAGTTTTGAACTTATTTAAGTATGTAAATATGAAATTATTAACGAATTTAATCCAAATATTAAAATAAATAATTATTTAATAATAAAAAATAATAGTTAATAAATAGGGTTGACGTGTAATTTTTTGTTTGTTCGGATATTTACTTGACGAATTTTGGAGGTTCGGAGACTTGCTAAATATAAGAATTCTAATATCTACCTAATTTATTATATTTTGCGTAACTTAATTTTTTTATTTTTTTTTATTTGCCTAATTTAATATTTTTCTTTGATTATATTTTATCTAATGCAATATATTCTTTTGTTCTTCTAATATAAATATATAAGAAGTAATATATAATTATAAAGAAGAATTCAAATTACTTATCTTAATTAAAAGATAAATTACTTATAAGAAAATATTAATTACAAAAAAACTTAATTATCTATTAATAATATAAATACGTTATAGTTAGAATAAAAGTTGAAATACTTTTATTCTTAGGAATTAAATTATATATTATAATCAAATTACGAGTTACTTGCAATAATTTAAGCATATAACTAAATATTATTAATGAATTCAATTTAAATAAAAAATTATAAATTTGTATAATAATAATTAATAAATATTAATTAGACACCAGAACGACAAGGGTTGAGAATATGACATCTTATGAATTTATCTAGGTACGTAACTAAGAATTATTATAGAATTTAATTCAAATATTAAAATATTAGAATATTTAATAATGATTAATCAATATAAATTAGACTCGGGTTGAGCGTGTAATAAGTTTTGAACTTATTTAAGTATGTAAATTGAAATTGTTAACGAATTTAATCTAAACATTAAAATAAATAATTATTTAATAATAAAAAAACAATAGTTAATAAATAGTAAGTAGACTTCTGTACAAGACACGAGCTACGATATCTTTTGAATTTTTCTTGTATTTAGATTTAAAACTCAATAATGATCATAAATATTTTTTATATTTATCTTTTGATAAATTTCGTGTAACACACATGTGTTAAACTAGTGTGTGTGTCTTATATATTAATACAAAATTCTCATTTCCTATGTATTTGATTCCCACACTGCGTTAGTTTTGGAAAAAAATTTGGTGTTTCGGTGTCATCTGAGCCTAATATTTACCTAAAATAATTTTTGTAATATTATAATTTGCCTAACTTAATATTTTTTTTATTACATGTTACCTAATTTAATGTCTTCTTTACATATTTTTGGCTAAATCAATATCCTACATTTATTCTTCTAATATAAAGATATAAATAAGTTATCTAATTAGAAAAAGTATATATAAGATGAATTAATTTTTATTTATAGTAAAAGTTGAAATAACTTTATTTTTAGAATTTTAAATACTTATTTTAGAAAAACATGAGTTATATAAAATTATTACAAAGGGAAAATGAATATAAAAAGAATATAAACTAAATTTTCTTTATCTAATCCTAATATAATGGATTTAAAATAAAATTAAAAAAATATATAAAAAAGTATTGTTATGCCAAAAAAAGGGAAACAAAAAATATAAAATAAATACTACTACTAATAATAAATTATTATGCTTAGGAAAATAAATATTAAATATATTATAAATCTCCTTATTTAATTCTAATTTAATGCATTGATACACACATTATATATCTATACAAACAACGCATAAAAAAGAAACAAAAAATAAATAATAATAATATTACAGTACTACATGTTAGATGTACGACATTTTTCAAATAGAATTATCAGTGCCTTATACATTTTAATTTTTTATATCAAATATTCACATATGGCACACGAGTGTTGTATGTTTTACATTTTTTTTCCAATTTGCTACGGGTTTCCCCATCAAGTTCAGAGTATTTTGATATATTTTACAACTAATTTCGTGACTCACAGTAAAACAAATTTTGGAAATTCTTTATTGTAAAAACCAGTCTTACTGTAATTAGAACAAATAATGTTATGATTTGTGTGTAAAAGTTTATTTATTGTGAAAAATATTTCTTCTGTAAATAGAACAAATAATGTTACAATTTGTATGTACCATTTTCAGTATTATTCTTTTAGTATTTTTAATGAATATTACTCATTTTCAAATCCCACACAATATGTGTTAAATTAGAGAGAGAGAGAGAGAGAGAGTATAACAAATATAATATTAAATATAATAATAAATCATTTTTATATGTTAATGCAAAATCATCCTAACCTATGTGTCTGTTTCGCATGCTTCTGCTTCGTTTGACAAATAACAAATTATGGTGATTCGATTGCTTATGTGTCATTCAAGCATAATATCTACATAATTTAATATTTCTCTTTTATTGTATCTTGCCTAATTTAATATTTTTCTTTTATTGTTATATTCTGCCTAATTTAATAATTATGTTATTGTATTTTTTCAATTCAATATTTTCCTTTTATTCTCATAATATATAAATATAAATAAGTCACATAGATAAAAAAAAAAATAGATATGAAATAAGCTTAATTACAAAAAATACTTAATTATGAAATTAATTAAATATGTTGTATCTATAACCAAAGTTAAAATAATTTTATTTTTGGAATTTTAAATATTAAATATAAGTAAAGTACAAGTTATTTGCAATAAACTAAGTATGTAACTAAGTATTAGTAATGAGTTCAATTATCCATAAAAATATAAAATTATATAATAATGATTAATAAATATTGATTGGAAATCGGTACAATGCGACACGGTTTGAGAATAATAGCTTTTGAATTTTCCAAAGCATGTTGAGTTATTTGTAATAATCCAAGTATGTAACTAAGTATTAGTAATGAATTAAACCATATATATATATATATATATATATATATATATATATATATATATATATATAAAATCTATATAATAATAATTATTAAATATTAACTTAATATCGGTACAATGGGATACAGGTTGATAGTAATAACTTTTGAATTTTTCAAAGTATGTAACTAGTAATTATTAACGAATTAATCTAAGTTTTAATAATTTAACAATAATAATAACTGTGAAGCCCCGTCTATGTACCTTTATAACTTATTAAAATAAATTTAATTATTCTTTATATCACTATCTTATTTCATTTGAATCGAAATATTTTATTACAATAATATTTTATTGGAATGTATATTGGGTATTATGAAATTTTTATTTCTATTTATTTTATTTTTTAACGAAAATAAATACACATAGTATATTTTATTTTAACTCATTGTGTTAAATTGGGCCCAAAATCCTTCAAACTTATACCTTTTAATAGGCTCAAACCTTGAGCCCAAATACCGAGCCCAAGCCTAATATTCTTACCGCCTCTTTCCCTTATTTATGCTGCAATTTGATCAATTAGAACTCAAACACCAACAAGTGAATTTCTCTCATTTTCCACCAACACTACCAGCTTATGGAAGCATACTTCGTCAGAATCTGATGACAATCCAACCATCGGATCATAACTGAATCTATATAGTAGATAGCCAGTTTATTAAGGTTTCCAACGCCACCTTCTGATCGATGATCGGAGCTCTGGATCATCGGCAAAATACCAACGAAATTTATGTTCGCTGATTCTGTGGTCCGTGCGACGACGTGGTCGATCTTTGACGGTTGATTTTCGGACAACCGCAGGTCCAAATTTTATGTACAATATATTGAATTTTTTTTATTGATGACTAGTATTTAATTGTCTAGTTAGTTTTGTGAAATGATGTCGTAAACTTCCTAACAGGGCCGAGAACCGGTACATGTCGGTGACTCCCGTTTAAGCCATTTGGGTTGTCGACAACTCTTGAACCTAATGTTAATTGAAAGCTCTTTTATTTGGAAACCAATTTTTGAACTTAAATTTAGATTTTGAGTAGTTTTTATGGGGATGTGTGTTTTAGTCCGCGTGATGAGTGTGCGTGAGTGTGTTGTGTGTGATCGTGTGTGTGTATTGGTGTTGTCACAGCTTGTTATTGTAGGGAAGAAACGGGCATGGCAGGAGGTTTTAGAAAGTTTAAGGGTTCAAATGAAATGGGTCAAAAGTTGAGGAATATGCTTTTGAGAATTAAATAGAGTTTTGGACCCAATTAAAGATTTTAAAAACTTCAATTTGACCCCTCAAAGTTTCAATTTAGTCCTCCTAAATTCAGTTTTGGTTTATTTCGAATGGACCCTAATCAGAGTCTTCAAAACTTCAGATTGACCCCACAAACTTTTCAATTTTCCAAAAATCTCAATTTGACCCCCATTACTTTATTAATTTTTCAAAACCGTATAATTTTCTTATTTTTGAGCCGAAATGGCCCAAACGACTTCGAAATGATTTTAGATTCGAACCATAGGTTTTTTATAACATCCTCCTACGCAAGATGTATCTAAAACTACAAATTTACCCTTCAAAATCCAGATTTAAGGAATTGAGGCCCGAACATTCTTATTATCATATTTGCATTCTAGATTATTAGTTTCACTTCCAATTATCTTAAGATCTTAGATATTATTGTATTATACGTTATATTTACATTCTATAATTATATTACATTTTAGGAGATAACATGTGGTTTTATTTGGAAGTGACGAGGCATTTCAAGTACTAGATCGGGAACCTTGTAAAGTCGACGTAGCAATATACTTGTTTTTCGAAAGAACCTCATTGAAGGTGGGTAAAACTTTCTTAACTGGGGAGTTTGGATATTTCTAAATCATAATGCATTGTTTGTGCTTATCTGTGAGTAAACTTTCTTAACTGGGGAGTTTGATAGGTAGAAAGTTTGAGATTTTCCAAATTATGAAGCACTTGTTGCTTGAACATATTTTTCTGCTTGTATAAGCATTTCGAAAAATAGTATTTTGAGGGAAAATATGCAAGTGTGCATTGACCTTGTGCTTGTGCTTAATCATAAGTTCAATTATATAATTTTATATCAAAGATATTGATATCATTTGAACTCAACTATTATTATTGATTGTTTGTTATCGATTGTTACTATCAGTCACTGTCTGCCAGGCACGAGTAGATTGGGAAATCAATCGAGCAGGTTGCCTGTGGTTCTTGCTCGATTACTCGTGGTAATTATTCCCATTTTTCCTGGTCGGGTCGGGACGACGGCAGGACTTGGGTTGTAGATTGGGTATATTCCGGAATATGATGTACCCTGGGTTTGAATCCCATAGCTAAAGGGACGTCGAGACTACTGGGAGGGATAAGGCGACTGAGGCTTCGGCCTATTGGAGTGTCATCTTTCATGGTGAGTGAAAACGTGTGGGTCGATGTTTAATCGATATTAATACTACATTTATGTGAGTTAATCTGGCTCGAAAGCTAAGTGTTATGCGTGGGAGCCATCTCTAGAGTCCTTTGGGAGCTAAGTGCTACGCGCGGGAGCCACCTCTAGAGTTTCGTACCCGGACACTCACTTATCGGACTGACTGTTTTAGAACGAGATAGATTTTCCTGTATGTTCAATAGTTAACTGTTTCAATTGATTTTTCGAAAAAAAGTTAGTATTATCTGTTTGTTCTAAATGTGATAATTGGTTAGTTTTTGAGAAAATCTATTGTTTATTAATTTTATAATAATTTAATTTTGAAGCTGCTGACTAGAGTTTTGTTAAACGTCTAGTTTTGCACACCAAGTGCTTTGATTATTTTATGAAAATTATTTTCTAAACTCTTATCAGTTTTATATTTTAAAAGAAGATTTGCATCTCATTTGCCTGCCCTCGCTGAGATCTTTTAGCTCGCGCTCTCGTTTCAAGGTGATAATGCGAATGATGTTGACTTCGATTTTCAAGGTGAAGACTGACTCGTCTAGAGCTTTCTATTGTCGACTTTTCCTTTTATTGTATTTTATGTATATGAAAGCGAGTTTAAGGTGAAAATTTGTTTTATTTATTTATTATATTTTTATTAAGGTAGTATTTTATTTGGGGCGTTACAGATGTGGTATCAGAGCTTGAGTGCAAAGGAGTTGTACTTAAGTGTACCCAGGATAGGATCTTTGGCCTGTGATTGGAATGTCACTTTAGAATGTCACTGACATTTTGGACTTGAGAATTAGAATATTAGTAATGACTTTGACAGAGTAAGGAGTAACTACCTGCTTATGTCGATTGAATAGTTGGTTGACGTGACGATTTTTTTCATCTTTAGACTGTCAAACTTGAACATCATTTCTTTCACTACGTAACTTCAACCTCCTTCTAGTTTCAATACTTGTTTGAGTCCTTGTTTATCTTGAAGAGTTGTTCTTATTCTAAGAGCCTAACTTTTTCATTACCTATAAGTCATCAACTTCCTTGACATTTAGATTTTAGCATTACTTTTCTCTTCTCGCGAATCTCAAGGGGAAGCTTAATTAACTAAGCAATTCCTGAACATTGATGTTCTAATGAGAGTCCAGACTCAACTACTAATTTCAAAGGAGTTAGAGACCTATCAAATTCAAAAGCTTCGTCAAGAAAGTGTAGCAGGTGAACTTGCATTTTTCACCGATGCTGATTATTAAAATGAAACATTTGAAAAAAAATGAAGAGACAAGTCAACGAGTGGAGATTTTCACAAAGGGTTGAATTAACAAAAGAGTTGAATGAGTAAGAGATGATGCATGTACGTATCAAAATCACGAGCACTGCTTTGACATGGAAGGAAGTCATGTGAGTTCGTTTTCGTCTAACCAAATGTGGGACTTTTGCGTGGAGGAGATGAAACATTGAAAGATGCACGATATAATTATCGACAAGCTCAAGCCGTCATTATTCAACAAAATAGTGAATATGGGATGAAAGCTCAAAAGACAACCCCATGAGGTGCGACGACCGAAGAGAATAGAACAAGAAGCATCAAGGAAAATTAAGATAGAAAAGCAAGATATAAGTTATCATAAGGCTGGCGCAAGCTAGAGGATACTCTAGATACGACATCAATCGACATCAAAGAAGATAATATTTCCCCAGCAATACGAGGTGACCTCATATGCATAGATCACCATTTAAGTCTTAGTTATCATTAGTTATTTAAGGAATTCCGATCTACTTACTTAGGTTGTTCAACTTTGGGAAAACATTGGAGTTCCACTGTAGGGGTTATCCTGTCTAATGAAATTTCAATTCAGTTTCATTTAAATTTCCATTTAAATTACACTTTCATATACTTTGTATCCGACCTTCATTCAAAATGGTTATTGCACATGATACCTTGCCGTCTTCAACCTGTTATTTATTTTATTATCCTACTAGACAATTGATCATTGATTACTTCATTAATTACTTTTGAGATAATCTCGATCATCCATTTCTTTTACATAAATTAGTTAATTACTTATTGATCTTTTCAAATTAATTCCATTTCCTTCAAGTGAACAAGAAACGTGATCTTTTTTGCTTAACCTCTCGCGAAACCTTTTATTTCTTACTTAATCTTTTGCTATCCAAATTACCGTTTCATGAAAATTAGTTCAGCTTAAATTAGTTGTCTCTTTACATTCTCAGCAAGTACCTCGCTTCTTTACCTCGTGAATAACTTATTCATTCATCGAGGATCATGTACTTGAGTATGAAACATTTTTTTACACTCTCTTATATCGCATGGTACACTATCACCAGTTTATCTATTTTTCTTTGTGAATTCTAAACCTGAAAATTATCCAAGACGTTATTTTATTCTTCTAAATATTAGAATACTTATCCTGTGAGGAATCGCAATTTCATAACTTTCCTTACAAATGATTCTATTTTAATATGAATGACCCTTAACTGACTTCTCTTTGTGAGAGTTGGATTTATACTTCATATTCATTAACCGAGCAAGGTATTGAGATGCAAGCGACACTTGGCCTGGAATGCTAAGAGTCGCTAAGAATTTCTCGTCTGGTACCAGTGTTTGGTCTTACAAATACGGCTAAAACTAGTCGACATCTTTGCAGTTTAGGAGGCTGCTGGATAAGGACAGAGAGATCAAGCTTGATGGTCCTTGGGCACGTCGAAACCTAGGTTGAGGAGGAGATATAGATCGGGGATCAAGTATTACGACATCTTTATTGGAGGTAGTGGAGGAGGGCTGTGGTTAAGGTCGGCTACGAGTTACTTTTCTCTTCTTGCCTCGACCCGCGGTGACCCTTGGGGGCATTTGATCATCTGTTGGTGCATCAATGATAAGCGAGAAATTGTATGGTAATTGATGGTTTAATTCCTGTATTTTTATGTGCTTAATATTCTCATATATGTTTATTTCTCGCATATTTACTATTACGAATGGAGGAGCACCGATTTTACATTTCTTCTCTATTTTGCAGTATTTGGTGCTATATTAAGTGAATGATATTCCACAAGGAAGTTGAAAGACGAGGATCAACGGAACGGCGAAGAAAACCCAAGAATCAGGATGGTAGCGTCGATGGCTCGCATCGTGGGCGAGGATGACTCGCGTCGGTAGTCGCGATGTGCGGTGTTGCGTCGTTTGTGCGCACGTCGGTCGACGCCATGTCGACGCCTTGCCGACGAGAAGCTTCTGAAGCGTCAATTGAAGACCCGTCGGTCGACGCCAAGTCGACGAGAACTTTCTGTAGCGTCGATTGGAGGAGCGTCGGTCGACGCAGGCGGGTGATGCGCGTTGATGCCTACGACTGGCTCACGTCGGTCGACGCCCTATCGACGCCGACGCGGCTGAGTTATTTTAGGAAGAATCTTGGGCGGCAAGAAATAGGAATTCTATATAAACTCGAACCAAACTCGTAAAAAACAGACATTAACACAATCCTAGGGTTCCAAGGCTTGAAGAGGGGACCCCAAATCACCCAATAAACAAGAGATTGAAGATCCAAGACCAAGAATCCAAGATCTAAGCTTTCTTATCTCTTCCCTATCTTAGAACAATGTTTTATTTCTTTATTTTCTTATTATTCTATGAACTCCGTGAGTGAGTATATTGTTTTATCTAGTTCTAGGGATGTGGAAACCCTCGTGAAACTACGTTTAATTGATTTATGCAATATTGTCTTTTGTTCTTCTTATGTAGTTGCTTGTGTTATCTTGTTACATATCATGATTGCTAAATTCATGACATGATTGCTTGATTCTTAATTTGGCTTGATCACCTAGATTAGGAATTTGGTTATCAATTGCTAGAAAAAGGGCTGCTTCCCGTGTAATTGTCGTAGTTTCGATTTCTCTGAAGCAACTAATGGTCGCGTATCATTAGGGGTAACACAACATAGGTTGAATAAACCGATTTTATGCGTTTATTGCTTAGATTAACCTATTTTCCTAGATATTAATGCTGTTGTTGGGTTGAATCTAGAGAGCTTATTCTAGGTTATTCAATAATTAGAATCAATTAAAGAGCTTATTTTAATTGAGTATACAGTAAGGGTGAATTCGAGTAGCAGAGCTTATTGTTACTTAGGGTTTTTAGTCGCATAAGATGAATGGATTATGATATTGTGGTTGGTTAGATGTGTGGAACGAGGGTGGAAACGGAACTAGAACTAGAACTTCATTATTATTGGATTTTCCGTTAATTATCTTCTTGCTTGTTTTTAATTATTTGTTTATTTATTTCGTTAGTTAATTTAATTCACAATTCCTACCCAAATTGTCTGTTTAAATAAAATACGAACTATAACAATCTAAACCACGCTCCTCGTTGGATAGACCCTTACTTATCACTACTGCTAGTTGGTAGAGAAAAACTAAGGAAAAATAAATATATAATTTGACGCTTAACGACGAGCGGTCAATCAACATCGGCCTCAACCTAATCGTTTGTCGCGGTGACGACCTGCGTCTCTACTTCTGGTTCAACAACTTGAGAAGCAGGAAGGTTTAGCTGGGAGTGGTTGCGGCATCCTTTGAATCTGAAAAGCATCTGAAGATAAACCTTTCTACAAAGCATAAAATTTGGTTAGAGATGAGTATATTGTAGGTTAAAGAGGACCTAATATAGATAAGACATACCAAACTTTGACTCAAACATTGGATTAAGAGGTCAGCGGTTGAGACCCAGGAAGGAGTACACCCTTTTGGACATGGTGGTATTCACCACGTTACACAGGGGGGTTTGTCTCACTTAGAGACCTGATCTTTATATTTTTGGAGGGTCGCGGATGAGGGATTTCTTATAATTATTGGGTTTGGGGGAGGATTTACCTATTGTCATTGGGTAAGAAATGACATGACTCAGAAGAACATAAAAAGAGAAGTTTAGCTCGCCATTCATGTACCTTAGAGGACAGTTTGACGAGGAAGTGAGCTTGGTTATGGGATGAGAGGTAGAATGATACTTTTTTGTTTTTTGAGCTGCAAGCAAAAATATAAGAAGTTTATATCCGGCTCTACTTTATAATACCGGCACAGGATCAAGTAACCAGTGACGAAGTGGATGGAATTGGGGGTCATTCGAAGTAAGGTGACCTTGTAATTCATGGCTAGGGCCACCATAAAGGGGTGCACGGGAAACCTGGTCCAAGCCGAGATTTGGTCCTCACAAATGGTGATGTGTTCATTTGGGGGATTATTAGCATCATTTTTGCAAGCCTCAGGCATGATTGGGACCATGTGGTTGGGGAGATGGAGGTTTTTTTATAAAGGTGGGGAGTAGCTTGAGGTTCAAGAGAAGCCAAGGATTCTCTATGGTAATCCTAGCACTTTGTTGCAGAGGAGGTAGGTGATAGCGTGTGAGGAATAAGAAACTATGGTTACAGGGTTAGGATAGTAGCAATTGAGGTCAGAAAGAGGGTTGGGAGTCAGCATCCTGTTGTGGGTTTCTAGTTCAGCCCAAGTCGGACTTCCCACTGGTTCATCTACAAGACCGGCTACAGGTTTCTACTATTGTTCCTAATAAGGGGGACTTCTACAATCCACTCTCAAATAAGGTATCAGGAATGGAGGCGAGATTCATAGGGGAATTAAAATTAGAGTTTTGTGAATCAGAATCTTGGGAATTGGAAGATTCTGAAAATTTTAAAAAAGAAGAAGAAGAAGAAGAAGAAAGGGGAAGGTGTGCATTCAAAAATAATGGAGAATCATAATAAAATTTTTTTGGTAAATTCGATAGAAATAAATTAAGGAGATTTACCAATAGTAATGAAGATCTAGAGGATTGCCGAGTTATTTTGTTGGTCGACTGGTCGATTGATGATTTACTTGCAGAGGATACTGGAAAGTCGTTAATGGAGGGTGAAAGAATTTTGTTTTAATACAGAACGTAAGGAGAGTAAAATGAGGACGACACTGACTTTATATATGTAGGGTTAATTGTGGGCCTTTCATTTATGGACACACAAATTTATTTTATTTTGAGAAAATGGGGAGGTGACACCTATTTGACACAACGGTGGTGCATATTTTATGGGTGACATTTGAGATACTTTGATGGCTATGCTATTTCCCAAAAGTCACGTGGGGGCTGATTTCAATACTTATGTTTTATATTCTAATCTAATTTCCTACCCCAATCAAGTCGACAGACATGTCGAGTTAGGTCGGTTAAATAAGGAGCTCGATCTTTTTAAATGAATTATCGAGCTTTTATGAGTTGGGATGGTAGTAATGTTCTTACATCAGGTCAACTTAAATAAGATAAGATAAGAGAGCTGGACAGAGTTGGGCTTTATACGCTCATAAATTTGTATGGCATGGTATGGGCCCTGTCGGACTGAAGGTATGAGATGGTTTTGAACCATGGTTATTATTGTAACTTAACAAAAATACAAGAGTTTTAACAATTATGATAACTTAGCATAAACGAAAAATCCTAATTATGAGTCGTTGGGTTATTTATAGAATTATGGTGTGAATAGGAGAAAGAAACCCTAAATTTGGAACATGTTTCTTGTATATATAAAGAAGACACATACTTCAATTCTATTCTAAGTTGATTATTCTTACTTTCACTGACATCTCATTTATCACTATATAAGGTTAATAACTTAAGCAGTGGAGGGCCTACGTCGGAATTGTCCGTCTTAAATTTTATTTTGTAGGTCATTTAGGTTTGGAAATACAGCTCAAAGTGCATCAACATTTTTTCTTGATAAACCAATCCTTTTGGTCTCATCAGTATCTAATCGGCAGAAAATCACTAGGCAGGTCGGGTGCGTCCAGGTTCAATTTTGAACACCCTTGGGCCCCTCAGATCCTCTAAATCCATCTCTCATTAATGGTGTGCGTCCAGGTTCAATTTTGAACACCCTTGGGCCCCTCAGATCCTCTAAATCCATCTCTCATTAATGGTAATGAACCTTTTTCTTTTAAATTCATTTCTTATATTATGTTGAGTTGTAAAGAGAATATACAGTACGCATGAACATAGTATTGTTCAAAATTGTTCGAATTCTTATCGAATTTCAAAATTTGTATTGGAAATTTGATAGTTAGTAATATAACTAATAATAACATTAACATAATTTATATTAAATAATTTTTATATTAATAATATAAATTTATATGGTGAGTATATGTTAAAAAAAATTAGTTATTATTTAAAAATTGCTAATACATAATTACCTGGGTTGCTTATTTGAATATATATATATATATATATATATATATATATATATATATATATATAGGATTGAGTTCAAATGAGAACCCCGTCATTATATGTGAACTTAGGGACTAATCCTGGCCTTAGATCTAATATTGCACAGTGCAATTATATGTCCAAGTTCATTGTGCTTTTTACAGAGTACTGTAGTGCTAAAATCAGTCCAATTTTTTTAATTTAATTATATATATATATTTTTTACATTTTAAAATATGCAATATGTATCTTAAATTGTAGATCTTGAGAATGTGATTAATTTGATATATATTTCATTCAAAACGAATAAAATTTGAAAAAGTTATGGTTTGTTGAAGATTTGAGTTTCATTTCAAAATTTTGAATTTGCAGTTTATAGACGAAATTTGCGATGCTTTTTGTATACAATCGTAGTGTTTTTTCTTCTTAATCTATTGTGCTTTCCAAAGAACAATGTAGTGCTCTTTGTAAACGTTGATATATGTCCAAAATACCATTTTTAATTAATTAATGCATTTGTTTTACATTATATAGCACATGGCTGGACATGTCATTATATGTGAACCTAGGGACTCATCTTGACCATTAGATTGGATAATCTTGATGGTTGAGATCATGACATGTCAGCATGGTAATAATGTAAAAAAATGCATTAATTAATTAAAAATGGTATTTTGGACATATATCAACGTTTACAAAGAGCACTACATTGTTCTTTGGAAAGCACAATAGATTAAGAAAAAAAAACACTACGATTGTATACAAAAAAGCATCGCAAATTTCGTCTATAAACTGCAAATTCAAAAATTTGAAATGAAACTCAAATCTTCAACAAACCATAACTTTTTCAAATTTTATTCGTTTTGAATGAAATATATATCAAATTAATCACATTCTCAAGATCTACAATTTAAGATACATATTGCATATTTTAAAACGTAAAAAAATATATATATATAATTAAATTAAAAAAACTGGACTGATTTTAGCACTACAGTACTGTGTAAAAAGCACAATGAACCTGGACATATAATTGCACTGTGCAATATTAGATCTAAGGCCAGGATTAGTCCCTAGGTTCACATATAATGACGGGGTTCTCATTTGAACCCAATCCTATATATATATATATATTGATTTGGCATCTTTTTGTACATATTTTCATTATCGTTTTTGTTTCAGCGTTGCGTGTATTTTCGCTTGCTTTTTTGTTGCTTTAGGAGTCCGGGTTGGCCGTTTTTCGTATTTCCTAGATTTTCTTAGTTTTTGTACGTTTATGTCATTAATTTTCGTAGATTTTCACGTTTTCGTTTTTCTTGGCCGTAGGACGTTCAAGCGGGGCCCACGCTCATTTGGGATCGTTGATACTCGACTCGGGAATGGACGGACAAAGCAAGGAAGCGCAACGGACGAGGTTCGACAAACCGG
>BMAC01000552.1:470935-483208 GCA_014905375.1 Phtheirospermum japonicum
TAATAATATAATATGTATAATAGTTAATTTTATAAGTTTATATATTTTTATTACAACACTTATTTTTATGTAATATATTAACATAATTTATTTATATCTAATTCAAGTATTATAAAATGTATATGTAGCTATCATGTTTCATATTATGATAAAATATCAAAATTTATAAAATATTATTTATTATATTTATACTATATATCATATTATGTTTCACATAAATAATTATAACATATTTAAAATATTTTAGTATAGTATATTTAAAATTGTTGTTGTTTGAGAAACTAATACTATTTTTGAATGACTCTTAAAATAATTTCAAATTCTTAAAAAAGATAATCTTAAATGAATAGAATAAGTCAACCAAATTATAGTAAAACATGATTATATATATATATATATATATATATATATATATATATATATATATAATTATGATTTATATTACTAAATTAGTGTTGGTATTAAAAACTAAAAAAGTTATTTTAATTAAATAACATTTTAATTTAATTAATATATTCGGGTACCCGATACCCGACGGGTAAATATTCGTACCCTACCCGATAACAAAAATCGAGTAATAGGATAAGGTACGGGTAGGGTCAATTAGTTGCGGGTAGGGTACGGGTATGGCCGTACCCGCACCCTACTCTACCCGTTTACACCCCTATATATATATATATATGTAAAATTTAATTTGTAAATAAATAAATATCACTAATAGTTAATCAATAAATTTCTTAAAATAATTTTTGTGTAAAGGTAATGATAAAAACATTTTTTTATATATTTAGAACAAAATTGTTATTTAAACAAACTTTTCAATTCTCTATTCTCAAAAATCTTCTATATGTATATTTTTTAAAAATGTGTTTTTTAGACCCAATAAATTCATTAACACATCTATTTAACAAGCAACTAAATTAAAAAACTTAACTAATTAATAATCTAAAATTTGATTAAAACCTTTAATTGATGTTCAAACCGTTAAATTTAAAACACCATGTGTCCATATCGCAAGTTTTTTTTATTTTTTTACTCATTGTAAAAAATAAATAAATTGTGGGTTATATCATTTTTATATTTGGTGAACTCATTCGGCGTGTACTCGCTAGGCCCACTTATCTTACTACTTTTAGGGCCGGCCCAACTTATCACTCTAGGTATGAGTGAGATTTAACCTAAAATAACCTCTCTCTTTTTAAACGAAAATAGAATTTAATTAAACTTCCAGAACATTTCATGTGGATAGGGTCCCACGTCGATAAGGCCCCATTAATTAGCGTAATTTTCCAGCTGAATAATATAAAATAATGAAAAGGGCAATATAGATACACCATATAGCTCTCAATGTTCCTATTTGACTTTGTGTAAAATATAATATAAGATTAAAAAAAAAACCCAAAAAGCTCAGGAAAAAAGCCGACGCGAAAACCAAATCCAAGCCCGCCGATATGGATCCAGACGCTGTGGCAAAGGCATTCGTGGAGCACTACTACACGACGTTCGATGCCAGTCGGGCCGGGCTTGCGAATCTGTATCAAGACGGGTCGATGCTTACCTTCGAGGGCCAGAAAGTGATGGGATCCCAAAACATCGTGGCCAAGCTGACGTCCTTGCCGTTCGGCCAGTGCAAGCATCACGTCAGCACCGTCGACTGCCAGCCGTCGGGACCCGGCGGCGGTATGGTCGTTTTCGTGTCCGGCAATATCCAGATGGCCGGAGAGCAGCACATGCTCAAGTTCAGTCAGGTAATTTGTCGAACACCCCTCTCTCTCGTTTGGATGAAAGACCGATGAGTGATCGCGTTATCAGTGCTCAATTTGCGATGTGTTTAATTTCAGATCCTGATGCTTAGTTTACTGCGGTGTTGCTTATTTTGGCTTGCGATGAGTTATTGTTGATTTGTTGATTAATTTAGTTAAATAAGATGAATACGGGTGTGCTGGCAGCGTAGTTCATGAGTATTTCATATCTCGTGCCGAGGAAAATGCGGTGGCAGATAGATACTGTGTAAAATTTTGCTTTAATTTGTGTACATGTTAAATTTACCTCATGAATTATGGTCAAGCAAAAATTTCAGGCGCACTGTTCATCAATACATTCTTATATTCTGCATATTTGCTTTGGTTTAGGAGGTGTTATTGGAAATGACAGCACTCTCGTAATTCAGTTCTTTCTTGGCTAAATGTTTGAATCTAGATTATGATTCATATGTATCCTTCATTGTGTATGTTGTAAAATTAAGTTACGATCAAGTCCTATTAATAATCTGCTGACAGGAAATAAGAAGCTTCATTTGCCCCAGAAAAATCGTTATTATGTTCTAGGAAGATCTAAAGGAACTGATAAATTATCGGTATTATTGTTTTCAACATGGTCGCCCCTTCTGTTTGTTTGCGTGTGTGTGTGTGTGTGTGTGTGTTAATTTTCACATTTTATTATTTATATATTGTCGGGCATTATCACTGATTCACTTATGTCAATGGGCATTTGGATGCAAAATTTGACATTATAGCTTGTTATAATTGACAATTGGAATAATAGTTCAAATATCATCATTGATTTTCAAATTCTTAATGATACTTAACTTTGTGGCTCTGTATCAAATGTGGTGATGGTTATTTTGATATCTCAACAAAGTAACATAAATGAGTTATGCTGAACTTCTCCACCAAAGAACTTCACATGATGAACATTTAACCGACTGAGTGTTAATTTATGAACTCATCAGTTAATGCTTTCAACAAGTATAGTATATATAATAAGTTTTCATTGACTTGAAATTGTGTTTGTTGCCCTATCTCATGATGAGGATCCGTAACGAGTCATCTTTGAATTTCACTACATTTATTAGAAGGCAAGAGGCATCGCATGCACACACTTAAAAAGTGTTTATATTGCCATAGCTAATATTTGACAATGCATATTTGCAGTTGCTATTGTTATATTATCTATGTTCTTGACATGGTGATGTCAAATTGTGCTAACATATTGTTCATTATAACTTGAGCCCTAATCCAAACTGGGAAGTGGTTTTTTTCTCTGAATTTTTGTTTTTGTTTCTTGATGCTTATAAAAATCGAGTAGTGAAATTATTATTTTCATTTTTATTATTTACAAGGTCGTCTGATTCTTCAACCTTGTCGTTGTGCTTTTTTGGCTTTACAGATGTTCCACTTGATGCCGACGCCACAAGGAAACTACTATGTGCTAAATGACATTTTCCGCCTGAACTATGCATGAGAACTCGAACTGGTTGTTGAATGAAACTTTGCTTCTGAACTTTGTAATCCAAGTTGAAATTGCTGTTAGGGTTCGTTCGTAAAGAATTGTTTAGAAATCATCTGCTTGGTGGCTGTTGTGTATTCTTTTTGCTAGTTGTTATGGAGATTTCAGACTAATTCCCAGTCGAGATGGGATGGATTTGATTGCATGAAAACCGTAAATCCTGTGTACGGATGGTTGGATAGAAAGAATTGTTGTGTACCGCTTTTCATCGCATATATATATTGCAAAAGTGCGTGTTTAATTTGTTAGTCTCGGGGTATTTGTATTTTATACAAATTGTTCATTAGCATGAATTTATCACGTAACACAATACTGGAGAGTTACGCTAGGAAACACTTTATCAAAGATATTTTCTTACCTTAGGAGCTGCTGCACATTCAAATAATCTCTAGTGCTTTCAAATGGCAAATTTGCTTGTGTTTAATTAGAGTCTAAAAGTAAGAGGTGATGTGTTTTGGATTTATGATTTGTGTTTTTGGTTTCTCTTTTTCTTTCTAAATAAGTTGGAAGAACTTTAAGCGGCACTCTTTTTCTAATTTAAACTTTTGCTATAATGAATTCCTTTCTTTCTTTTTAAACAGAAACGATAAATGCTTTTATTATTTGCCCAAACACCTGAACCAAGAATGCTTTTTGATTTTCAACATATTAAATTAAGGTGGGCATCTTTTGAAAACAAACAAAACCCACCATTGCCGTGCTGTTGGAGTGATATACAAAAGAGGAAAGCAGTATCAGAATTCCGATCTCCCAAGCAATCAAACCTCACATGCTTTGGTACATAAATCACAAAATTCATACAAGCAACTAACAATAAAGTGTGATGTGAATCTCAAATTGCTTCATTTGGTAACCTCTCGCTTTTTTTCCAACTTAATAATTTTCCTCTCTTATTTGATCATCTATATTAAACCCATTACCAGGCACCTCTACTGTATACTTTTCTTTTATTTTTGCAACAATAAGACGATCGGAAAAAAAGCGAAAGATGTCCGACTGGGGCCCGGTTTTCGTTGCGGTAGTCCTGTTCGTGCTGTTAACGCCGGGCCTGCTGATTCAGGTACCGGGCCGTAACCGTTTTGTCGAGTTTGGCAATTTCCAGACTAGTGGAGTTTCTATATTGGTGCATGCCATTGTGTACTTTGCTCTCATTTGTATTTTCTTGTTAGCTATTGGTGTCCACATGTACATGGGCTGATATGTATATCATTGCATTCTTGTTCTTTAATGTGCTTAAGCAGATTTCTTAATCTGCTTTTTTTCAGGGTTTTTTTTTTTTTTTTTTGAGCTCTAAGTTTATTTCTTTTCCTGGAATGAAATATATGTAATGTTATGGTTTGGTTCTTATTTGGTAATACCGATTATTAATTGTGCCTATGGGATTTTTTTTTTCAATTTGTACCTTCTGGATAGGGAAATTAATTAGAGACAAATTGCTTATGTTGAAATTGGCAATTCTTGAGTTCCAGGGTGTTTTTTGTAGCAAGTGTTGAGCGTTTCTTGTAAAGTGTAAATCAGTTTAAAACAGAGGACACAAGTGAATGATAAACGAGCCAGACATACAAAAAAAAACAAAAATTATTAGTACACATTCAAAAACAGTTAGAAATTTAGAAGCACAATCTTAAAAATATTCCATACAACATAGTTCAGAAAAAAAAAAAAAAAAAAAAAAGATCAGGCTCAATTGTTTTTCTTAGGCATAGATATGTATATTGAGCAGGATGAGAAACAGAACAAGAAGCAAACCATAAATAACAGTGTGTATAACCATGGCTGGGACACTTGTCTTCATGTTGAGAAAATCAACTGGCCTGTGCTTTCCCGGGAGCTGGAACACCAATCCAGGGGATAAAAATGCGAAAAGGGCTGTGGCTATCATCAGAGCTGCATAATCATTCATTCTTATTAACCCTTCTTTTTTTGTTCTTCTTTTTTAACTATTTCTTTACAATTGACCCTTTGAGGTATTTGGTTATTACAAAGGAGTGATGAAAGAAGAAGAATATTAAAAAAGGGTGTTTGGGTGGAACACTACATGGCTTTGAAGAGCGAGAATCTTATTAAAGTAAGAGGAATATTGAAAAAGTTCTACTATTCAACAATTCAAATGCATAACAAGATTTTATAACATTTTAGCTAATGGATTAGAAGGCTAATGGTTATTTATAAATCAACCAAGAATCAATAGGGGGAGGTGAATTTGGATAATCTTTACGTGTTATTGCTTTATAAATTACATGGAGAGAGTATAAGTTAAGGACTGTATTTAACATTGACATAGTGGAATTATAATTCCAAAAGAAATAAAAAATTGTCGTTGTAATTAAATAGAAGATAGAATGGAATTCATAAAAGAAAATTCTTTTATGTGAATCTTGAAACACTTCAGGTAAAAGGTGGTCTCAATTTGCTTTCATCTTTCTTGAAAAGCATGAAGAGCTTTAGTGACAGTCACATGACTTCTTGCTCCTTTCTTGACTTTCGTGAGAATTTTCACTAAGCACACAAACAAGATAAGATACAAATTACAATTAAAATTGATTAGTTCTCATATGCCATATTTTAATGTACTCATTGTCAATACTATCAAAAGTTTCTTTCTCAATACAAAACGATCGAATTATTAATTAATCTTTTCTATGCCATTTGATCGATTAAATAATTTCAAATTTTATGGGAGCACAATTCTTTTTTTGGCAATAAAATTATATTTATGTTGAAAATTTGTTAAAAAATTAAATATCAATCTAATTTTGACTAAAATATGTAAATCAGTTCTATTTATATAAATAGAAATTAATATTGTGAATGAAAAATTAAATTTTAAGGTTAGAATGTTTATTGAATATTGGATTAGTCTACTTATACAGATCTATGTGTGTGTGTGATTTGTACGGTACCATTCTTCATTTAATAAAAATCATTAAATTAATTTTAGATTTTTCATATTAGGAGATCAACGAATGTAAATGAAGGAGGTGTGGGGGTATGGTGCGCGCGCGCGCGAGCATACACACACACACACACACACACACACACACACACACACACACACACACACACACACACACATATATATATATATATATATATATATATATGATTTCAAATGAATACAATTCAATATAATATGTTTAATTTCAAATGGATACAATCGAATTAACGCATCATGTTGTATCTGATATAATTGAACGGATGTATCATATTTAAAAAGACGCAATTTGTCCAACAGTTGTAGCAGATAATGAACACATGCCATGAAAAGTTATATGTCCTTTAAGAGAAAGCTCATGCAAAATGTTGTGTACGTTGAAACACAACTTTACAGTCTCAAAATAATAGCCCCATATATCTACAATCAAATTCATTCACAATTCATTAAAACGCATACAAAGTATATGGTCTGATTCTTTTTTTCAAACTTGATTGTTTCCAATACAATTTTGTTCGCCGAATATCTTAATTATTGAAGTGCTTTTAGTTAGGATCACAAATCACTTTATCTTAAGGACGATAGTTATCAACTTTGAGAATCGTAGCCAAGTAATATTCGTCTTAGAAAAGAGTGTCTAATACTCGACTCGATTTCAAACTTTGCATTGTTTATTATCTCATTTCTTTTTGAAACCCTTACTACTTTCTAACAATCTAAGTTGGATATTTAGTTTTCATAAGAAATGGCAACTCTGGCTCCCATCAAGGTGAAAGACTGCCCAAGTTCAACGGTGTTGACTTCAAAAGATGGCAAAAAATAATATTTCTTTTATCTCACCACTCTCAGTTTTGATGGAAGTTCCCCCAACTGTTTCTAAAGAAGACACCGACACTTAGAGGCGTGGCGTTGTGGATGTGTGGCATCACAACAACTATTTGTGTAGAAACTATCTCCTAATAGATTGGATAACACATTGCATAATGTGTACAGTTCAATTAAGACGTTCAAAGAAGTGTTGAACTCTGTGGGAAAAAAAAGTAGAAAACAGAAGATGCAAACATAAACAAATTTGTTGTTGGGAAATTTTTTGACTTCAAGATGGTTGATACTAAGTCAGTGATCAACCAAGTACAAGAAATTCAAATTATCTTTCATGACTTGTTGGCTGAAGCATGCAAGTGAGTGAGTCGTTTCAAGTGACTGCAATTATTGAGAAATTGCCGCTAATATGGAAAGACTTTAAGAACTACCTCAAGTACAAACACAAGAAATGGAGCTTGAGGATTTGATAGTTTGAATTCATATCAAGGAAGATAACCATAAGGCCGAAGGGAAGTCTAACAAAAGCAAAGTGGAGGCAAGGGAAAATATATTCGAGTCGAACACTAGTAAGAAACGAAAGAGGCCTACTAATAACAAGGAGCATAAGATGCCAAAAAGTTCAAGGGGAACTACTATTATTGTGGCAAACGAAACCATATGTCCAAAAATTGTCGTCAACCTAAGAAGGCCCTTAAAATGACGATAAAGACTAGGTTATGATTGAAGATAAACCTCTTCCGATTAACCTATTGGAGCTCGATATTTCTGTCGTTGTGTTTGAACTCAATTTGGTTGATAACCCAAGGTAATGGTGAATAGATACTAGAGCTACTCGTCACATTTGTACTGATAAGGAGATGCTTTTCTCCTATACACTAATCAGTGCTATAAAGTTATTTCCGAGGAATTATTCAACTTCCAAAATGATAGGAATCAACAAAGTGGTACTCAAGATGACTTCTAGCAATGAGTTGACACTTATGGATAGGCTGTATGTCCCATACATCCGTAAGAATTTAGTCTTCGGCTCTCTATTTAGTAGGGGCCAGATTTTAGCTAGTACTTGAGACTACTAGGTTTGTAATAATCAAGAATGGTAAATTCTTAGTTAAAGGCTATCTTGATAATGGTCTCTTTAAGATAAACGTAATGTTTGTATTCTTCCAAGATGCGATGAATAAATAGGGAGGGCAATAAACCCGGTTAAAATAGGGACCCGCCTGCCCCTGCCCCTACGGGGATGGGGATGGGGGCGGGGATGGAATTGCAGGTTTTGCGGGTCGGGTACGGGGATGGGGATAATGTTCCTCCCGCCGGGTACCCGTCCCCATTCGAGACCCGTTTCAAACCCGCATATATTATTATTTAAATATTTTTTTTTATATTTTCAACTATATTTAAATGTAATAGACTAAATGTTTGTCATGCTATTAGAATTTTCTTGTAATTTTCTTTTTTTATATTTAAGTAGACCTAAAAATCTAGCTCCGTATTTTTTTTAAATTTTTTTAAGTAATAAAATTTAGCTGAGTACAAGTGGGTATGAATCGGGCATACGGACGGGTGCGAGTGATTGGGTATTGCGGACGGGGGCGGGGTTAACTAATATACACACGGGGGGCGGGACGGGGCGGGGACGGGGGTAGGTGTACTCGCCCCGTCCGCTCCCATTGCCATCCCTATGAATAAAGTTTCTAATTATACTTACTTGTTGGAATGTTCTAGTTTATAGCATGATAGATTATAACATGTTAACTTTAACATAATTAAAAAGTTGATAAATTAAGAGTTTTTACCTATTTTTAAAATTGGTTCTCAAGATAACTGTGAAATTTATATTGAAGCAAGAATGACTAGGGCACTGTTTCAATACGGTGACAAGATATACTAGTCCACTTGAGTTAATTCATATCGATTTATGTGATTTAAAGTGTGTGCAAACTCGAGGTGAATAAAAGTACGTTATTATATGTATAGATGATTTTACAAGATATTATTACTTATATCTTTTGAAAAGTAAATATGCAACTTTTAAGACATATAATAATAAAGTTGAGAATTAACTTAACTTTAAAGTTAAATTGATTCGAAGTAATAGAGGTGGAAAATATGTTATTCCGTTTGAAGAATTTTGTAAGAAAAGTGGTATCATTCATCAAATTATAGCTTCGTGTTCACCTCAGTCTAGCGGTGTTTCTAAATGCGAAAATCATACTCTCAAATAGACAATGTGTACATTATTACTAAGTTTTGGTTTACCCCAAAACATGTGGGGTGAAACTATATTGTCAGCAAATTACATTTTTAATAAGATACCCCCATAAAGGTAAAAAAGATACTCCATATGAACTATGCAAAGGCCATAAACAAACTTATAAATACCTAAGAGTGTGGGGTGTTTGATAAAGTTGACGTGCCTAAGTCGAAACAAGTCAAGATTGGAGCAAAAACTATTGATTGCATTTTTATTAGTTATGCAAACAATAGAAGTGCATACTAGTTTGTAGTGCACAAGTCAAAAGTTTCTGATATAAATGTAGGGATGATCATTGAATCAAAGAATACGATTTTCTTTAAAAAAAATACATTTCATTGCAAAGAAAGGAAATAATAATCATTTAAGAAAAGAACTTATGAAACGACTGATTTACCTTAGTCAAAGGACAAAAGTAACTAAGTCTTTTGGGTTTTATTTTCTAACATACATGTTAGGAAATGAACCAAGAAATATTTAAGAAGTTTTGTCTACTCTAGATGCTCCTCTTTGGAAAAGCTTTCAATGGTGTGATAAAATCCATTATGCATAATAATACGTGGGAGTTGGTCGATCTCCTTCAGGGGTGCAAACCTTTGGGATGTAAATGAATTCTTAAAAGGAAGTGAAAAGATGATTGATCTATTGACAATATTAAGGCCCAATTAGTAGTTAAAGGGTTTAGACAAATGGAGGGATATGATTTTATTCGATACAAGTATTCTCTTGTTTCAAAAATTACGTCTATACATGTACTCATTACTATTATGGTATTATATATTATTGAAATACATCAAATGGATGTAAAGACAACCTTCTTGAATGTAGATCTTGGAGTGGAGATGTATATGGAATAACCTGAGAGGGGTTTGTTGCACCCGAACAAGAGAATAAGGTGTGTAAATTAGTTGTGTCGCTTTACGGAATAAAACAAGTACCTAAACAGTGGCATGAAAAATTTGACAAAACTATGTTGTCAAATGGTTTCAAAATCAATGAATGTGACAAGTGTGTCTATATTAAAGGGACAAACAATGATTTTGTAATTTTTTTTTTATCTTTATGTAAATGATATGGTGATTATGGGAAGTACTCATGATTTAATCATGAATACTAAGAGGATATTAAAAAGCTATTTTGATATGAAAGACATGAGAATTTGTGACATGATACTAGGGATTAATATCTCTAAAACTTCCAAAGGGATAGTTTTATCACAATCTCATTATGTAAAAATATAATAAATGAAGTTTGATTTGTTTGACAGCCCTCCAACTAAGACACCTGTAGATATTGAGGGGAACTATTATTTCAGCAAAATTATGAAAGAGTAATTGGCAGTCTAATGTACTTAAGTAATTGCAAAAGTCTTGATATTGCACATTCAGTTAGTAAAATGAGTCTGTTCACAAATAACCCTAGTGAGATCATTGGACGCTTTGAATAGGGTACTTAGTTATTTAAAGTTTTACCATGAATTATGTTATACTTTATACAAGTTATCCAACAGTATTAGAAGATTATTGCGATGCCAATGGGATATCTGACATAAATGGCTCCAAGGCCACAAGTGGACACGTGTTTAACATAGGTGGTGGAGCAGTATCGTGGAAATCTTCTAAGAAAACTAGTATTGCTCGGCCGATCATGGAATACGAGTGCATAACCTTAGATAAAACTGGATAAGAAATAGAGTGGCTTAAAACTTTAGTGGAAGACATTTCTTATTGGACTAAACCTATGCCTTAAGTTATGATACCTATGATAATCAATAAGCTATCGCACTACAAAAAAACAGCAAATTTTCGAGGGATTTTCCAAGGGAACGGAATTCCCTCGAAAATTTCCGAGGGAACACCGAGGGAAATAAAAATCCCTCGGTTTTTTCCGAGGAAATTACATTCCCTCGGAAAATACCTCGGAAATCAGGGCGCCAAATGTTCCCGCCATATTTACCGAACAAAAAACCGAGGGATGACCGACGGGTGGTTTTACGAGGGAAGTAGTCCCTCGGAAAACCGAGGGATATTTGATTCCCTCGGTTTCATTTATTATTTTTTTTAAAAAATTAATTAAATTTCCGAGGGAATATAATTTCCCTCGGAATTATTCCGAGGGATAACGGGTTCCCTCGGAATTATTCCGAGGGAAATTGTATTCCCTCATAAATTTAATTAATTTTTTGTAAAAAATTAAAATCGTAAAAAATAGAAAAAAATAATAAAAAATAGGATTTATTTCCGGGACGCTTAGGCGCACCCCTCCCCGTCCCGGTCGTGATTTTTTGGATTTTGTTTCTATTTTTTACTATTTTTTGGATTTTTTTTCTATTTTGTTATTTAACAAATAGGTATGGTAATTTTATATGCTTCTCCTCACCGTCCGTACAAGTTTGGACTCTTCTCTCTCCTGAAAACTGCTTCTCCACCAATCAACTCAATGTAAGTTTGTATGCTTTTATTTTCGGTTCAATATTATTGCAACTATATAGGGTTAAATTATTATTATTAGTCATGTAAAAATCACAAATTGCCAAAAAAATAAAAAACAGAATAGCATATTTTGTATATAAATAAATAAATKTTATTTTAGCCTCTTAAATTATTAAAGATCGATTTTGCTTATAATGGAATTCTAAAAAAAATCCAAAAAAATAGAAACAAAACTCGAGAAATTACGACCGGGGCGGGGAGGGGTGCGCCTCGGCGACCCGAAAATAAATCCTATTTTTTCTAGTTTTTTCTCTTTTTTTCTATTTATTTGGATTTTTTTTTTATTTTTTGATATTTCCGAGGGAATTCAAAATCCTCGTAAATATCAAAAAATAAAAAAATCTAAATAAATAGAAAAAAAGAGAAAAATCGTAAAAATGAAATCGATCCTATCATCTTAGGCACGTGGGGTGGTTTTGACCCCAAATTCGATCTTAAAATACCAACGAGCATGTGCGTGCCCTCACGTGTCGTGGGGT
>BMAC01000552.1:502410-513354 GCA_014905375.1 Phtheirospermum japonicum
TCAATACCTTCAATTTGCGTATACCCTTGTGCAACAAGTCGAGCTTTATTTCTCACAATGTTGCCTGCTTCATCAGTTTTGTTCTTGAATATCCACTTGGTCCCTGTCACATGAGCATTCTCTGGCCTTAGAACAAGATCCCGCACATCATTCTTGGAGAATTGCTCCAGCTCCTCTTGCATGGCCCGAATCCAGAACTCATCCTTGAGTGCATCCTCCACGCGCTTGGGCTCTATTTTAGAAAGGTACAAAGACTCAAGAATTTTAGAACAATTAGTAGACAAACATACATACCTAACCATTTCCTTGAAATTTATTTGTCGACGTCTTGTACTCATTTCGTCCATATCACCAATGATTTGGCCCACGAGGTGGTTTTTCTGGATTTTGGATGGAATATCCCTCTGATGAAGATCAATGGGATCTGCTGGATCTTCTTCCTCCGAATCAGAGTCAGATTCTGCAATTTGGCTCGATGTTGGTACTGATGTTGGTATCCCAGTATCAACATGGTTATCAACATCACTTAAATTTCTGAGTTCAGCTTCCGAATCTTTGTTTTCAAAACCTGCACCATCAACTGAAGTAGGAGTAACACTGTCCTGAGGGTTTTGATCATAAACCAGATCATCATCCTCGATAGGCTTGACTCCACTTGTTAGATCATCAAACTTGACATTTACTGACTTAAACATACTTCGTGTTCGAAGGTTAAATAACCTATATGCATGACTATTTTGAGAATAGCCCATAAAGATGCACTTATCACTCTTTGAGTCAAGTTTAGCAAGATGATTTCTGTCATTAAGCACATAGCAAACACATGAAAATAGCTCAAGTTTGGTTTCTTTCCAATCAACAATTCGTAAGGAGTTGCACATGAACCTGGTCTAAAGTAAGCCCTATTCGTGATATGACATGCGGTGTTCATTGCTTCAGCCGAAAATCTTTTAGCTATTCCATTAGAAATGAGCATAGTTCTAGTCATCTCTGCTAGAGTTCTATTCTTACGTTCAGCTATGCCATTTTGTTGAGGGGTAATTGGAGACGAAAATTCATGACTAATACTCTCAGAAGTGCAGTACTTTAGAAACGATGCGTTTTCAAATTCTTTTCCATGATCGATTCTAATTCTACCAATTTTTACTTTAAATCTTACACATAGCTTCTTTGCAAGTTTTTTGAAAGCCTCACAAGTTTCAGATTTCTCTTTTAAAAACTCTACCCAAGTAAACCTAGAAAAATCATCAACAATCACGAAAATATACCTCTTACCACCAAGACTCTCAACCTCTAGTGGTCCCATGAGATCCATGTGAAGCAGTTCAAAGCAAGATGATGTAGTGAGACTTTGTTGGACTGGATGTGGCACCCTTACCTGTTTTCCCTTTTGGCATGCCTCGCACACCGGAATGATCTTGGTGTTGAGCTTGGGCAGTCCAGTCACAGCATCTTCCTTGGCCAGCCTATCCATCATCTTGTAATTTACATGTCCAAACTTTTGATGCCATAGTTCTGCATCACTAAATTGGGACAACCTGCAAAAAGTATCACTGTGAATTTGGTAGCAATTATCTGAAGTTCTTTTACCCGTGAGAATACACGATCCATTCTCCTCATAAACTTCACATTTTTCTCGGTTGAATTTAACGCTGAACCCTCCGTCGCACAATTGACTTATGCTGATCAAATTTGTTGTAAGTCCTTCTACTAGCAGCACATTTTCTAATGTTACAACACTAGGAATATGGAGAGTCCCTTGGCCAACAATTTGGCCATTTGCGCCTCCTCCATACTTCACTTTTCCACCTTTGAATCTGACAATGTTGGAGAGCAACTCTTCTGAGCCTGTCATATGCTTAGAGCATCCGCTATCAAAATACCAGGCTCCAGGGACTAGAGACTTCAAGGAGGTATGGATCATATTGCACTTGACGCTATTTTTCTTGACCCACACTTGTTTGTATCTGATGTTGGTATTGATGTTGGTAGCGCGGTTACCAACATTGGACTTGACAGGCATACTTGTTCTCTGGAAGTGTCTTCTTTCCCCAATGATCTTCCAACAAAAGGGTCGAATGTGGCCTGGTTCTCCACAATGATGACACACGAAATGTCTCCTCCTTTTCTTGTGGCGATTGGAAGATTTTCGTTCTTGACTTGACACTTGCGTGGGTTGACTTGGTTTGTAGCCTAATCCTCGCTTAGAGGATTCTGGGAAGCTGACCTGCAAAATTTCATCAAGTTTCGCCTTACCTTTGTTTAGATTTGAAATTGTTCCTCGAACAGTGGTCAGTTCGTTCCTAATCTTTTCAAGCTCAGCATCCTTCTTGGTGAGAGATGATTCCAACTGGACAATAATTTCGAGCTGATCCTCCTTTTCCTTGGTTAGCTTCTCTACTTCTTTTGCGAGATCTTTTGCTTTGAGTACCTGTTTACTCCAACTGACATACAATTTTTTGTGATCTTCACTCAGCTGCTCGTATTCCTCATAATAGTCAGTGGTCTCAGCATTCAGGCACACYATGTTATCTGCAAGCAAACCAACATGGATATCGTCGTCCCAAACAACATGAGAGAATAATGCTGGGACTGGATCAAGTGACTCGGAATCATTGAAGTCTTCAGTAAAGTCAGTAGCAATCATGCTTTTCTTTCTAAGAAAGTTGGGACACTCATTCTTGTAATGTCCTCAACCTTTGCATTCGTGGCATTGTATCTCGCTGAATTGTTTTGAATAGCTTCACACATTGGAAATTGAGTTTGAGGATTGAGATTGTGGAAGAGTTCGTCTAGTAGACTTTGGAGTGGATATTTGTGTTCTGTTCCTTGTACTTGAGCTTCCAGAGTTGTTCTTCTTCTTCAAGAATTTGTTGAAGCGTTGAGTAACAAGGGCCAGTTCATCTTCTTCGAGAGTAGTCGACTCCATCCTTTTAATAATCCCATTAAAATCAAATTCCTCGTCATCTTCATCCCCTACTTTATTTAAATCAGAAGAATAAGCAACATTCTCTTTCGAGCTAGAGGTGACATGTTCCATCTCGTATTGCTTGACATTTCCAACTAAGGTGTTGAAATCGATGTTATCAACATCCTTGGATTCTTCTATTACCACCACCTTCATGCTATAATTCTTTGTAATGGATTTTAGCAATTTTCCTACAAGACGGGAATTTGTTATGGCTTCACCCAACTCTTTGCACTCCTCTGCTATTTCCGCCAATCTCACAGAGTAGTCCATGATTGATTCTTTCTCATTCATTCTCATAGCCTCGAATGTGGACATGAGCATTCTTAGTCTGGATTTCTTCACGCTTGTTGTTCCTTCACACACCCTTTGGAGTGCGTCCCATGCATCCTTTGCCGACTCGCAGTTCTTGATGATACGATAGTAYCTTGCATCTACATAGCCACACAAGGCGTTGATGCATTTAGAGTTCCAATTTGCKGCAGCTGCTTCGTCAGCAGTCCAATCTTCCTCTTTCTTGGGAATGGCATCGCCCTCGCCATCCGTGACACGTGGCTTTTCCCATCCAATAAGGACGGTCTTCCAGACCCGTTCGTCCATGCTCTTCAAGTGCCACCTCATCCTCTGTTTCCAGAGAGAYTAATTCTCACCATTAAGGATTAAAGGCCTCGGGTTGCCTTGAGCATCCATATCACCTAAAAATAAGGATCAATACTTAAAAAGTTAAGTAACCCGCTCTAGATGCCAATTGTAAAATTAGAAGGTTTATGGATTTAAAATAAGGATCAGATTTACGATGTTGTTAATCAATGTTAACAACACCTGTTAACAACATCGACTAGAATAAGGTAAATTCACGCAGCGGAAAATAAAATACGAGAACACGATTAAACAAATTCAGTTCACAAGTAAATACTTGTGAACTTGGGTGTACAAACCCGAAAACTATATTACTTTCACTTCACGTTCAATACACAAGATAAAGTAATATATGAAAACTAAATATCAAGAAACTTAATACTAAATACTTGTTGCCGGAATAGCAAGATCTTCTTCGTCGGTCACGCAATTTCAAAGATCTTGTTTATCACGTTGGCTCCAAGTAACTCTATCGTGTTCTTCTTCCTTTCTTGTGCGTCTTCGTGCGTCTTGCGTCCTCGAGAAAATCCGTGCGTCTAGACTCTATATAAACCATGAATCAAGTGTAGGAATACTTATGTCTTAAATAGACAAATAAGAATCCTAAACTTGGTAAAATCCTAAAAACAAATCCTAAACACAATTTAGGAATAATTAAAGTCTTGTGAATAAACTAGAAAACATAATATTGACCTATATCTAATTTCCTAACTTATTTTGTGCCCAAGAAAGGCAAATAACAAAATAGGAATTATTGCCAAGAATAAATTTCTCAACAATGTTAAATATTGTAACTGGATAATCTTTTTGGGAAGGTCGAAAATAAAATACTGAACTGTTTTTATGGGATGGAGGGAGTAATTTTTTTTTTTAATCTCCACCTCATTTAATCATTTAAGTATCCAGCGTAATCGAACATTTAACGTATATTAAAAAATATGATATGTGTTATAATTATAAGTATCAAAATATAAATATTTATAATATTGATGTCATATTGTAATCACTTCTGTTTTAATAAAGTTGAATGTTCATTTCAATATTCTTATTGTCACTGAAAGCGCATTTGAATTGTCAGTCAGGACATTAATGTGAACTAAGCGGAATTTTTTTTCTTAAACTATATAAGCCCACTGTTTCTATTTTTAAAAAAAATATTATTTGGATAGAAATGAGTATGGACCAAATGATTTATTAAAAAAAAAAAGTATACAAGTTTACTATTTTTTATGTTTTATTATTTACATTGTTCGTACGAATATGTGATGGGTCCCAATCGAGGTTGGTGCCGCTTCTCTAAGCTATTGGTGAGTGTCGCATCATCACAAGTTTTCAAGTAAGTTAGGAACACGTAATCAAAACATACATTCAACTACTCTTAAATTATAACATATAAAAAATTGAACCCCCTTAGCAAGTATTTCCAAAAAAAAAAATACTCAATTTTGATGTTGGATTTTGTATTTCTCTCTCTCTCACACGAAATAAGTCTTTTCAATTTCTTATTATTATATGTAAAATAGGATCAAACCAAGACCCCGCAATTCTAGAATCTTCTTGAATAATGGCCTGTTCTCCGCAGTCGAAATAGGAGCTTCTAAAATCTAATTTCAACAGTGGACCAATTCGTTAACATCCCGTCAAGTCATTTTTTATTAACACAATAAAAGTTTGCTAGTTAACACAAACACTGCATGGACTACAAACGCAACGTGACAGGTAAACGTACGCGACAGGCACATACCTACTTCCCCGTCGAATATTTATGGGATAAGAAAGCGACTTCTTAAAACCCACTAAATACGTTTGGTCTCCTTAGGTTAATGGTCTGTTGATTCCCCAACCCAAATTATTTGGGCCATACAATATCCTACGGCCCAATACTCAACAAACGGGCTAGTACAGCCCAGTTTAGAACACGGGTGCGCAAAAGCGACATCGTGTGATTAAGACTTGCTAATCATAAGCAGAGATGACAAATCCAATGTTGCAATATCATTAACAAAAATATTGAAAAGGAAAGGGTCTTTGAACCTTAATATATTTAGGGATAGTTTATTAGAATCTAATAAAAAAAATCAACCCAGACCGGCCTCTTTGAAGTATCAACTACTGGATGAGAACCGAACTCTTTGCAACGGGAGAATAATTGGATTACCATACATGCCGTCGAGGTACTGTATAATTTTCATATATTTTGTTCTGATTATTGATCAAACCTGGGTGAAAATACTACACACAAAGTAAAAGGAAAAAAAAAACAAAAAAAAAACGAGTGGCCTATCAATATTTTATATTTGTGCACACCATTATTTCGGCAAGTCTATGTTTTTTGGCTGATATTTTCCCGAATTGTCTCGAATAAACTCTATTGGATAAAGGTTGATGTATGATTTCTTCATGCAGATTTTCGTAAGAACAATTGTAATTTGTCTTGTCAACTTTTACATAAGATGATGAAAAGCATTATGTTGCTAAATGTGTCCACTCATTGAAACTAGAAAATGAAAATAAAGTAAATGAAAGAAGGATCAATCTCAGCCTCAATATAACTCTTGGATTTACTTGAGCAAATGACATTACAAAATCAACGTGGCTTTCAAAGCATTCATTTGATTCGCATATCAGCAACCATAGTGGCTAATATCAATCTTCGCCTACTTTGGTTGGTTATTAAAACCTCATCTCAGCTTGAATAACTCCACACTGCAGAGAAAAAAAAAAAAAAAAAAAAAAAGATGCGCATTTCATCAAACACTTAGACTGCATGACAAAAATAAAAGAAAAATGGAAAGAGAAAAATGTCGATTTTCATTACCTGGGGCAAAACTACCGGAATAAGGGGGAGGCCAGAGAATGGCGCGGCCAATCTCCGACAAATTGGAAACAAATCCGGCAACATAAAATAACATCACCAACGTTATCACCAGCGGCATCAAAATAAACCCGATGATAAAAGTAACCGACCCGAACAGCATCAGGGCTATAGAGATCCCAATAAATAGCGACCCGAAAGCCGCCGGAGAAATCTGGCGCGGCGGCGATGAGGAAGAGGGCGGCGGCGACGATAATACAGAGAGGTTGGGGAAGGAAACTGGGAGCGGCGGCGAGCGGAGGATGTGAATGGTCATGGCGCAGAGCTCGTAGAGTACTCTTATTTGCTGATCTTGTTCTCTCATTTTTTCTTTCTTGGCCTTGTGTGTTGCTATTGGGAAATATGAATATGAAAAGTGGTGCAGGCTTTTAGGTTATACTTATTTGTTGATTGAGTTTCGAGAAACGAGAAAATTGGATAAGATCAGACACTAGTGGGCATAAAGCAGTTGCAGCAGCCCATTCTGCCGGAGATTATTAATTCAGGTGTAGGTGTATTAAAATATTAATTACCAGATATTCAAATGTTGATAAATAAATAAACTAATTAATTGTTTTGTAGTATTCAACTAGGCAATTGTTGTTTTTTTTTTCTTTGTGTTTTTTCGTTGGTTTGAGATCATCTAAAGCAATGTGGGCGGTTCTACTCCCGCAGCAGCTGTCCTCTTGAATAAATTATTCTCACTCCCTCTCGCTCTCGGTTCAAATTAAGAGTGTATTTTCGATCAACTCTCACAGTTATATAGTTATATTCTATGATCAACACTTTATTTTGATCTCGCAAGTGAGTCGGATACTCCGTAGATGCAGGGACAAATTTACGTATCCCAAATATTTTTAAAAATCTCAATACTATACGTGATTATTTAATTTAATTTGAATAATTATAAAAGGTCTCCCAAAATTTATGTCAACTTATAGTTGGTCTTGTGGTTAGTGTCCTCTTTAAAATTATCCAACTGTCTAGGTTCAAACCCCATCACCCTTATTTCTTTTAAACCTTTTTCTCTTTCTTTTTATTGTTTTGTTTTGCCTTGTCACAATTCAAATTATACAGTCTCTTATTTATTTTTATTTTTTAAGTTTATTTTGCCAAAACTTGTCACAATTCAAATCACGTAACCCCTTATTTCTTTTTCCTTTTTTTTTTTATTCTTTAAGAAAGAAATTGATGCCTATATATAGCCTATTATTTCTTAATTCTTTTATTGTTCCCTTTGTTTTAATTTTATTTCTTTAATCCTTTTTCTTTCTTTTTATTATTTAGATTTTGTCTTGTTTCGCCAAAACTTGTCACAATTCAAATCACATAACTCCTTATTTCTTTTTCTCTTTCATTTTTTTTTTTAAGAAAAAAATTGATCCCTATAAATAGCCTCTTTTTTCTTAATTCTTTTATTCTTCCATTTGTTTAATAAAAGATTTCCTATAGATAGCCCTTATTTATTTTTTCTTTACCTTTATTTTTTATAAAAAAATTGACCCCTATATCCTATTATTTGCTTTTTATTTCCTTTTATATTATTACAAAAAATTATTCACGACCTCCCCAAATATAAAAGTCTAGATCCGCCCCTGCGTGGATGCAGACACGCGTCCGATACGTCTCGGACACGTGTCCTTTTTTTTCTTTATTTGTTTCTTTTTTTTGAATTTTTACCAGAGACACGCTCGGACACGTCTAGGACACAGGAGGACACGGTGGGACATGTGGGGATACAGCACGGACACATTCACGACACGTTTTTTTTAATTTTTTTTAATTATTATCATTTTTTATTTTACTTGGGGGGTTCATCAATTATTGTGTGAGTTTGTAATTATTTTAAATAATTAATTGAAAATAAAATTATTACAATTTGATATTTATAGAAAATAAATATATTAATAATTATTTATATTATAAACGTGTAAGAGTCGGTAGTGTCCGGTATTTAAAAAAAAAATAAGGGAATTCTTGTATAAGTGTCGTGTCGTGTAATTGCCTCTATTTGAAGCACTCGAACCATATTTCTAGTGCTATTGGTCATGCAATGTACCACAAATATAAACTAAGAAAGTAAAAACAAACAAACTTGAAATACGTTACCACATTTTAATAAAACAGTAAAAATATTTTTACATATTTGCCTTTTATATATATATATATATATATATATATAACTATTTGGCAAATTACATAAATATTATAATAAAAAACTTTTTCAATACATAAATGTCAATGTTATATACATGACAATTTATTATTTTATTTAAAAAACTAAAGAAAAAAATATGATCGATAGAATTAATGATAATGATAGACATTGTGAAATTTACCACATGATCATTTCTTTCATCATTTGTCAATTGTATTGATTTCAATCTTATTGCGTTAGAATTGGATGACCGTTAAAATTATCAATGTAATTGTCTTAGCTACATAATGTTATTGCCAGGACAATTCACATGTTTCATTTCTAAATTATGTATTTTGAAGAGTTTGTGTGGAAAATCAAGTGTGTAATTTTCCCTCAAAAATTTAAGAATCATTTTTTCTCCCTTGGAACTTGCTTAATTTCCACTTGCAAATTAGAAATCTAGAATCTTAATTTGCACCCCATCAACCACTCAACCTAATTCTTAAATTTAAAAAAAAAATCCAGCCAATCTAAATATTTGTTGATATGATAAATAATTAATTAACAGTACTAGAATACAAATACACCAAGCATATATAGTAGGATATTAAATTAAAGTAGATAGTAATTAATGCATGCAATATTGCTATGCAACCCGGCCACACCCCCTAACTATAAAACAACGTCGTTTTAATCTCAACGCTCAAGCCGAAAGCTCTCGTGAAGTCTAGAAATATACTTAGCCGCTTTAGCGTCCACGGCTTCGTCCTCGGCGCCATAAAAGCTCTCCAGCTTGGCGCCGTACGAATCACGGCTCCGATCCGTCATGGCCACAAACGCTACTTTAGGCGCCTGCTGAGGAAAAACCTGATCCTGGTTCACGATAATGAAGCCCGTAGGTGGGGCCGACTTCGGCTTAGTCAGTTGCTTGGCCATCTCGGGATTCACTGGGCTCGGCTTTGGCGGCTTGCCGCTGTACGGCTGAAGAGCCGCGATGGAAGGCTTCGTGGCTCGGTGAAGGGACATAGATAGCATTGACTTGGAGATCAAGTTCCTACGCTTGCTGCGGTTGGGCTCCATATTGATGGGTTTTGTCAATTTAAAGAATTAGGGTAAGTAACTCAATTGGACATAAAACTTGAAAAACATGATTAAAAAAAATAATAATAATAAGCTCCACAGAATATAATAATATCGGTATATAGTGCCCAATGATGCTTGATTATCGGCTTTACACCGACTTGACTAATATGGAAAAATATATTCTACACTAAATATAATATGGTAATTAATTAAGAAGAGACAGCAAATTTTATCTTTTGGCCAGCTATGTAGCACCTTTCTTATTTAATTTTTGTTGGGGAGGTGATGTCTTCTTAAATACTAATTATCAAAGTGAACTATCTTTCACTCCAATGATTTTGCATGAAACAAAAAGCTATGTATGAAGATATGGCATGAGGTGAATGGATAAGAAGCCTTTCGTTTTCGGAGCTTCCAAAATTTTCTACTCTCCGATTTGAGTGTATATTCTTTATGTTCCAACTTTTTGTTGGAAAATCATTTTGAAGGACATATGGAAAAAAAGAATTTAAAATATACGTCTCTTCAAATTATATATATATATTTTTTTTGTAATTTTTTCAAAACAAAAATTATAATCACACATTTTTTAATTGATATATATATTATAATATATATATATATATGTGTGTGTGTGTGTGTGTGTGTGTGTGTGTGTGTGTGTGTGTAGAGTGTGTGTGTGTGTGTGTGTGTGTAGAGTGTGTGTGACGATCATTGTGATTGAAACACAAGCCACGGTTAAGGATACGAGAATAGTGATGCAAGTGAGTGCAGTTTGCTTTAATCGGACAAGAACCACACAATACACGATCGGTATAAAGTTATACGGATGATTATGGATGCATGTTGGATACTGTTTCAGGATAAGATATTTATTCGGGCTGATAGATATATTTGTGTACTGTCGCATTTTTTTTCAAGTGGGCTTTATTATTTCCACCTGCTTTTTCTACCTGGAGATTCCATTTGTTTTCATTAAAACAACTAGGAGAAGTCTACAAGGAGCAATTTGCATTGAAAACCCAAATGAATGAGTTTGAGGTAAATCAATTAATTTCCTAATTTTACATGTTATGAATAGAATCTTAATAGATTTTTTTATTATGGAAGATAAAATTATAGGAAACAAGTCTTGAACTCTACTTCCCTTTTCTTTTTTAAGATACTTTTATTAATATTATTTAGTTTCTTTGTCTTTCTTTTTATTTTTTAAATATAGTTTTATTAATATTGTTGAAAAAACGCTTAATTTAACTTATG
>BMAC01000552.1:513379-526233 GCA_014905375.1 Phtheirospermum japonicum
GCCGAAAGCTCTCGTGAAGTCTAGAAAATATACTTAGCCGCTTTAGCGTCCACGGCTTCGTCCTCGGCGCCATAAAAGCTCTCCAGCTTGGCGCCGTACGAATCACGGCTCCGATCCGTCATGGCCACAAACGCTACTTTAGGCGGCCTGCTGAGGAAAAACCTGATCCTGGTTTCACGATAATGAAGCCCGTAGGTGGGGCCGACTTCGGCTTAGTCAGTTGCTTGGCCATCTCGGGATTCACTGGGCTCGGCTTTGGCGGCTTGCCGCTGTACGGCTGAAGAGCCGCGATGGAAGGCTTCGTGGCTCGGTGAAGGGACATAGATAGCATTGACTTGGAGATCAAGTTCCTACGCTTGCTGCGGTTGGGCTCCATATTGATGGGTTTTGTCAATCTTTTTTTTTTTTTTTGTTATTATTATTATTTGAGTGGCTTGTTTGGTTAAGACGAGTATATTTGCGTTTGGGGCACACTTGTATTTATACTATGCATGGGCTATCTATCAAGTTGGTACTTGGTAGCCAAAAGGTGACAAATGGAATCTCCGATTTTTAAGATAGCGTTTTCACTGCTTAGCGTAAATTAATGATCGTCGTGATAATTATCACATAATCATTTACGAATGAAAAGCATCTTAATATAAACACGGATTATAGAAAACAAAACAAATAGACTGATCAATTATAATATAGAGAACTTTAACGATGTGTACCATTTTTTACTTGATAAGAACTATTAAATTAATTTAAATTTTAATATTAAAAAATTTATGATTGTAAATGAATGAGGATGGTGCCTTGAAGACTTTCTATAATATAAGTACTTTAAAGTGTATAAAATGTTATAGACCATATAAAATACAAAATCGTGTTTAATCAATCTAAATAAATTAAGAAAACTTGTTTAAGTTGTGATTAAGTCGTTATATATCCCTCAACTCTTCAACACCTTAGACAAATACTATCTTAATTTATAAAAGACCAAACCAACCATAGAGTTGAAAAACTAAGGGCATATAATCAATTGAACTAATTTAAAAGGTAGATAGTTGATGAACCGATAATCGAATTTAAATTATTGTTAGGTAAATTAATTAATTAAATATTAATTTATCAATGTCAACATGATTAAAAAGTGTGTAGAGTGTGTGTGACGATCATTGTGATTGAAACACAAGCCACGGTTAAGGATACGAGAATAGTGATGCAAGTGAGTGCAGTTTGCTTTAATCGGACAAGAACCACACAATACACGATCGGTATAAAGTTATACGGATGATTATGGATGCATGTTGGATACTGTTTCAGGATAAGATATTTATTCGGGCTGATAGATATATTTGTGTACTGTCGCATTTTTTTTCAAGTGGGCTTTATTATTTCCACCTGCTTTTTCTACCTGGAGATTCCATTTGTTTTCATTAAAACAACTAGGAGAAGTCTACAAGGAGCAATTTGCATTGAAAACCCAAATGAATGAGTTTGAGGTAAATCAATTAATTTCCTAATTTTACATGTTATGAATAGAATCTTAATAGATTTTTTTATTATGGAAGATAAAATTATAGGAAACAAGTCTTGAACTCTACTTCCCTTTTCTTTTTTAAGATACTTTTATTAATATTATTTAGTTTCTTTGTCTTTCTTTTTATTTTTTTAAATATAGTTTTATTAATATTGTTGAAAAAACGCTTAATTTAACTTATGAACTTATATTCATATGTTTGTAATTTAACTAAAAATATAATACATTAAGATAGTTAGCTCTCAGTGACAGTATGCCATAACTACTATAAAATATTAATTTATTGTAATATCCAGTGTTAAAAATATTATTATTATTAATTTAGGTTTTATTGAAAATATATAAAACATTTATAGTTTATTTATCATTATTAATGATATGTCAAGATGTTTTTATCCAAATAAATAGAAGAAAAAAAAAGGTATTGGTGAAATGTCACGTTAGGCTAAACAGTTTTAGCGCCTTAGGTGGGCGAAAATCGAATTAAACTATGAAAATTTTATAAGTTTTCATAAGCATGCTATAATCATAGTTTTATTATTTATTTAAATAGTATTTGATTTTAATTAATTATTTTCACATTCTTCAAAAAACTATGTGAATACCTTAGGTAATAATTGAATAACATATTAAAAGAGTGATAAATCGATATATTTTTTTTCATCAATGTGTTCAAATATAATTGCAACTTACTCTCGTCATTGTAAATTCCGAGCAAACGAATGATATGATTACAAAAACTAAAAATATGGATGAATGGTGAAATACTATTGTAATACAATAAATTTGTTAATGTATCATTGAAATAACTTTGAATGTAACATTATTTTTATTAGAGTTATAGTAAGTTCAACAATACAAGAAGATTTTATGCTACATAATAACCTTATAATATAATCAGTGTTATAAATATTATTATTAACAATTTTTTATTAAATATATAAACACTAATAGTTTATTTTTCCTTATAAACAACGCTTGTGTAAAGACATATATAGTAGTTTAAAAGCAATTACATTCAATTTAGTATTATATATATATATATATATATATATATATATATATATATATATATATATAAAGTGTGATAAATATAAAAATTCTAAATAATAATTTAACAAGTTTGATAATAAACAAATAACTATCACTAATAATTTAGTAATATATATATATATATATATATATATATATATATATATATATATATATATATATATATATATATATATAAAGTGTGATAAATATAAAAATTCTAAATAATAATTTAACAAGTTTGATAATAAACAAATAACTATCACTAGTAAATTACGAGTTAATGCAAATATAATTACATTTTGTACACTTGTTTGATACAAAAATATAATCAAACGTAATTGTTTTAATAGAACTTTTTTTAGTTTATTGACTAAATTAATGAACATTGTATGAATTTTAAAATCCATTCAATTGTATTATCAATTATGATTTTATAAACTTATACTCAATTTCAGCATTCTCATGAATTTCATTAAGTGATATATTTATATGAAATTTATGAATTTGAGAGTTAAAGATATACATTTTCTTCCATTGGGGACAGGTGCACGAACGAGAACTCCAAACGTCACACATCCGCCGCCTACCGCTTAGGTGGCGCTAGCGATATCCAACTAAAGTAAGGTCGTGTCTCGGCTGCTCCACTACGCTGCGATCTAATGAACTGAACTTCATTGCCTTTCCGCGAGCGAAACGAATGGGCGATGTGTTGTGGGTCAGTTTCGGTGCAGAGAGTGAATAGAGATCTGAAGAATGATTGACTACATAATCTCCTACCAAATTTATTATAATCTATTATATTTTTATCTAATATACAAATATTTACATTATATTATAAGAATTTATATGTTTTAAGGTATTTTTTATTTTAAAATATATTGAATAATTGTTTAGAATGAATTTTTTTTAATTAATTACTTAATTTTTTATATTTATTTTATTATTTTATAATATTTCTAAGCCTTTTGATTCATAAAAAAAAACTTAATAAACAATATTTATAATTGATGTTGGAGATTATTCAATTTTACTCGTCATTTTATATTACAATTTTATTAAAAAAATATTTATACATTATAATATTACAACATATATGTAATTTCTTAAAAGATATATGTTTCGATATGGATAAAAAAGAAAGATAGTGTAACTATTAATTATTTTATTTGTTATAATAAAATTATAACTATCATTAGATATTACTCACCTGCAATTGCAAATTCTATTGCTACGAACCAATTACTCCGTCTACATCACTAAAAAAAAATAGTGCTTAGTATGAAACATTAATGTGCGGAATGTAAATTATGGGTCCTCTCCAATCGTCATTATTTCATTTTTATTTTTAGAAAAACTACCCAATCGTTATATGGCATATTTGACTTATTGACAATTTTTCTATTCTGAATTTTTTTTATGTTTATTATTATTATTATCACTCCTATATATTAATGCAAAATCCTCCTAACCTATGTGTCTGTTTCGTATGCTTCAATTGACAAATAAAAATTTATGATGCTTCGTTTGCTTATGTGTCACCCGAACCTAATATTTACCTAATTTAATATTTTTCTATTTATTGTATCTTACCCAATTTAATTCTTTTATTATATTTTTCCTTATTCAATACTTTCCTTTATTCTCCTAATATAAAAATATAAATAAGTCATATATAATTAGTAAATAATATCTAATTAGTTATTTTGATTAGAATTAAAACTACATCTGAAATAATTTTAATTAAAAAATCTTTACTATGAAAATAATTGATAAGTTTTATTGATAATTTAATTTAAATAATTTTATTTTTGGAGTTTCAAATATTATATATAAGTAAAATATGAGTTATTTACAATAATTTAAGTATGTAACTAAACATTAGATATGTATTCAATCTAAACATAAAAATATTAAATTATATGCTAATAATTAACAAACATTGATTAGACACCAGTACAATGCTACACGGGTTGGAAGTATAATATCTTTTGAATATCTCAAAATATGTAACTAATAATTATTAATGAATTTATTGTAAACATTAATATATGAAATTATTTAATAATAATAATTAATAAAATAGATATTAAACACGAGTTTAGATAGTGACGCATTTTGAAATTTTGTAAGTATGTAACTAAGATTATTAATGAATTTAATTTAAACACCAAATATAGAATTATTTAATATTTATAATAATTAATAAATAGATTAGACATGGTACAAGACACGGGTTGAAAACACATTGTTTTAATTTTTTATTTTAAACTTAAAATTAAATAATTATCATAAATATTTTTTATATTTATCTTTTGATAAGTCCCGTATAATACACGGGTGTTAAACAAGTATATGTTTATGCGAAATCCTCCTAATGTATATGTATACTTCGTATGCTTCGCTTGGATAATAAAAAAGATTTGGTGTTTCGATTTCTTATGTGTCATCCGAGCCTAATTTATACCTAATTTAATATTTTTCTTTTATTGTATCTTGCCTAATTTAATATCTTCTTTTTATTATACTTAGCCTAACTTAAAATTTTTTTTTTAAAATATTTTGTCTAATTCAATAATTTTCTTTTATACTCCTAATATAATAACATAAATAAGTCATATATAATAACTAGAAAGAAAAACTAAATTAGTTATTTTAATTAAAAGACAAATTACATATGAAATAATTTTAATTACAAAAAAAGTTTATTTATGAAAATAATTAAATAAGTTTATTTATAATAAAATTTGAAATAATTTAATTTGAAATCTTAAATATTCTATATATGTAAATTATGATATATTTGCAATAATTGGATTATGTAACTAAATATTAGTAATGAACTCAATCTAAATATAAAAAAAAATTAAACTATTTAATAATAATTAATTAATATTTATTAGACAATGACACAATGCGAGAAGGCTTGAAAGTATGTCACCTTTTAAGTTTTTCAAAGTATGTAACTGTAATTAATTACTAACAAAACTAATCAAAACGTAATAATATAAAATAATTTAATAATAATTAATTAATATAGATTAGACGGGTTGAAAATGTGACATCTTTTGAATTCTTATAAGTATTTAAATATAGTTATTAATGAATTTAATCTAAATATAATATTAATCGATAATTATAATAATTAATAAACTGAACAGGGCACGGGTTGAGAACACATCATTTAAATTTTTTATTTTAAATTTAAAACTTTATAATCTTCATAAATATTTTTTATTTTTAGTTTTTTATAAATCCCGTGTAATACACGGGTGTTAAACTAGTTATTATTAATACAAATTATAGGTTGATATATATATATATCACCTATATACTAAACGAAAAGATTTTTATCTTACATGTTTGTTTAGGAAGTTTCGGGCTAACGTGTAAATTTCTTGTGGTTTCGATGCTTACTTGGCGAATTTTGGAGTTTTGGAAACTTACTCAATATAAAAATTCTTATATCTAATTAATTTTTATATTTTCTTTTATTATATTTTGTCTAACTCAATCCTTTTCTTTTTGCATAATTTAATATTTTTCTTTTATTATGGCTCTGATTGGTTGAGTTGATTCAAATAGCTGATAGATGATAACTGATAGCTGGTTGCTAATAACTGATAGCTGGTAGTTGGTAGCTAATCTTCAATTAGTGTTTGGTGAATTAGTTGATTAAAGTAGTTGATTGAAATTTATTTACCAATATAAACATGATTAAAAATATAAAATATTATACATGAAAAAACAAAGATATAAAAAATAAAAGAAATAAAATTATAATAATTAATGAACAATTCCAAAAAGATTATTTCAAAAAGAAAAAGACAAATACTTGAAAAATAATTAAAAATATAATTATAATAATAAATAAAACTTTAATTATGACTAATAAAAATATTTTTGTAAAATATAAAGTAATATATTAGTTTATAAATAAAACATTTTTTTCAATTAAAATGATAAAAAAGTATTTTACCAAATAAGGTAGGATTGTTAAGTTTGTAGTTATTATTGTAATATTTGGAGCTATTTCTGGAGTTTGTTGATAGGAACATATAAGGATATTGTAGAGAGGGAGGAAGAGACTTGGGGAAGAAGATTTGATAGATGAATGTAATTGCTTGTCTTTTCATTTAATTCCTTCATACATAAATACCCACACGGGGGGACCAATCCCCCATACTAATTGATCCATAAAACCCGGCTGGAAAATAACAAACTCCTCAAATGAAAACATTACATTTGGACGGCTAAAAATGAATGGATTAAATAAGTTCTCAAACTCAAATTTCGCCATGTGTCCCATCTCCATGGATATCATTTAGGTGGAAACTGACCAAATCAAAACCATCTGGATACATTTCATCCTTTCCTTTCTATAGCTCGGTTTATCTTTCTTTTTCCCAGCTCGCTTGGTGCCCTAATTCTCAATTTGTTCTCGAGTTCGCTCCAGCCCGCGACAGTTCGCTCACCAGCTCGCTCTCTAGCAGTTTGCTCCAGCTCGCTCGCTCGGCTTGCTACCCTGCTATTTCAGCTCGCTAGGTACCTTATCCAGCTCGCTCAGCTCGTTACCCAGCTCGCTAGGTGCCCCATTCCCCAAATTACCCGGGCACAACTCCTGATTCATGACAATACCACCCCTATTTTGAGATCCTTGTCCCAAAGGACCAGACTTTGGGAATCTCCTGCGTAAGTACTTCTCAGCTTCCCAAGATGAGTTTTTAATTTCACCGTTACACCATTTAATCAGAAATTGCTGCACTTCACCTCTTTTCCTACGTAATAGCCTCTTACCGATTGATTCTTCTGGACTTACTAGGAAATCACCATCTTCGTTCGTTCTAGGTAGCTCTGTGCTCGGAGGTGGATGCATGGTAGGGTTGACTTTCTTCTTCAGAAGAGATACGTGGAATACCGGGTGGACCTGAGCTCCTTATGGAAATTGCAACCGGTAAGCCACTTCTCCGATCTTCTTTGTGATTTGAAAAGGTCCGTAGAAATTTGCTGAAAGTTTTAAGTTTTTCCTAAGTACAGCCGATTGCTGTCTAAAAGGTTGTAGTTTTAAGTACACCCAATCTCCAACTTCAAAATGCTTCTCCTTCCTCCCTTTGTTTGCAAAAAACTTCATTCTTTGTTGGGCTTGTTGTAGGTTATGCTTAAGATCTTGAGTCAAATGTTGTCTTTGCTGAATAAACTCTGTTTTATCTTAATTCTTTGTAACAATGTATGTCTCTAGGAATGCAGAGAGGGGTTTGTAGCCATAAAGAGCATGAAATGGGGTAGTTTTAAGACGGGTATGATAGTTAGTATTATACCAGTACTCGGCAAGGGGTAACCATTTGAACCAGGTTCTAGGGTTTTGTTGCACCATGCATCTGAGGTAGTTCTCTAAGCATTGATTCAACCTTTCAGTTTGCCCATCTGAATGGGGATGATAGGCTGAAGTGAAATCCTACCGAGTGCCCGTCACATTAAAAAATTCCTTCCAAAAGGCACTAGTTAAAACCTTATCTCTGTCAGTGACAATATGTAGGGGTTGCCCATGTAACCTTTAAATAGAGTCTAAGAACAAATTTTCCACAGTGTTAGCTGTAAAAGGATGAGATAGGGCTATGAAATGGCCATATTTGGTGAATCTGTACACCACTACTTGGATTACATCCTTCCCAGCTGATTTAGGTAGCCCCTCAATAAAGTCCATAGATATGTGAGTACAGGCTTGGTGGGGAATGGGCAGTGGTTGCAATAAACCAGGGTAGGCTCCACCTTCAGATTTGCTCCTAGTACAAACATCACATTGTTTAACCCAAGTTTCAACCTCTTTCCTCAATAGGGGCCAGTAATAAATCCTTCCCACTCTCTTGTATGTACCCAAAATCCCAGAGTGCCCTCCATAGGCTAAATTATGCATTTCATTAAGAATAGTGCTCCTGAGTTCAGTGTTATGTCCCACTACAGTTTTTCCTTTATGCTTGATGATACCACACTGTAAGTCAAATTCAGGATATGACTGGGGGTCTAGGGACTTAGATACCAAAATTTTGGCAAAGAAAGGGTCATGTTCATAGCTGTCAGCAACCTGTTGCACCCAGGTTGGTGTGACAGTGGTTGTAGCATAGTTAATTATCTCAGAAAGCTCCCTCCTCGATAGTGCATCTGCTACCTTATTCTCCACTCCTTTTTTGTACTGAATTTCATAGTTAAGACCCAACAACTTAGTTATCAATTTATGCTGCATAGGATTCATGATTCTTTGGTCTAATAGATGCTTAAGTTCTTGTTGGTCAGTCTTGATAAAGAACTTGTAGCCCTGTAGACAGTGCATCCATTTTTGAATTGCCATTAATACAGCCATAAATTCTCTTTCATATATAGAAAGCCCCTGATTCCTCATGCATAAGGCTTTACTCATATAGGATATAGGTCTGCCCTCTTGCATCAGGATAGCCCATAAGCCAATGCCACTTGCATCAGTCTCTAGAATGAAGGGTTTGGTGAAATATGGCAGGGCAAGGACAGGAGCTTCACCATGGCCTCCTTGAGTTTTCCAAAAGAATATCCAGCCTCCCCAGACCAACAAAATCCCCCTTTTCTAAGGATATTGGTAAGGGGCTTACTCAACATCCCATAGCCCTGTATAAACCTCCTGTAATATCTCCAGTTAGCCCCAAAAAAAACCTGAGTTGCTTAACATTAGTAGGCCTAGGCCAATCCACCATACTAGAAATCTTGTTGGGTTCATTAACTACACCCTTCTTTGAGAATATGTGCCCCAAGTATTCTATTTGTTCCTGCCCAAACTGACATTTACTCCTCTTTGCAAAGAAAGAGTGTTTTCTGAGCAAGAGTAAAACTGCTTTCACATCCCTGTAGTGGTCATCCTTGGTTTTGCTATAAATAAGGATGTCATCAAAGAAGACTGACACTGATTTCCTCAACATAGACTGGAAAATCTGGTTCATTAGGGATTGAAAGGTTGTTGGTGCATTGCACAATCCAAATGGCATCACCAGAAACTCATATTGTCCATTGTATGTATTAAAAGCTGTAAGATACATGTCCTCAGGTCTCATCAGTATTTGAAAATAGCCTAATCTCAGATCAACCTTTGAAAAATATTAAGCCCCCTGTAGTTCATCCAGTAGTGTTCATCAGTAATATGGATAGGGTAATCATGCTTGATAGTCAAACTGTTACTGTGCTGTATGACCCCAGTATCAAGCAACTCCTTAACAATTTTCTCAATCTCATCCTTCTAGTGGTGTGATACCCTATATGGGAACTGATGTCTAGGGTTACTACCTTCTTTCAATACAATGTGGTGTTCCACCCACCCCTGACAGGAGGTAACCCTTTAGGCTCTCCAAAAATGTCCTGAAACTCTAACAACAGGTCTTGAAATTTGTCATCATTGTGTTCAGTATTAGGCTTAACCTTAACCCAGTACATCTCCTCAATCTGACTTGGCATTTCTTGGTGATCATCTTATGAAGAGTAGGGCCAGAAATGAATTGACACTCACTTGGGGTGGTAATGGCCTGGATTTTAACTCTTTTTCCCAACAGTGTGACAGTGAAAGTCATTTTGTCATAATCAAATTCAATAGGAGTGAAAAATTTCAAACAATCCCCTCCTAAGATCAAATTACAACCCTCATTAGTTAAAACCCTGGGTGAGAACACAAAAGGGTGCCCCTGCATCTTCCACTTGAACTCCTTCACCCTAGTAGAACTGACCATTCTCTGCCCATTTACCATCTTGACCATGATAGGTTTGGACTCTTCTAAGATACAACCTAGCCTCTTAGCAGTAGATTCTTGTATAAAGATCAATGTGCTTCTTGTGTCAATGAGAATGTGTAATTTCTTTGTTCCCACTGAGCCATTAAGTCTCATAGTAGTGACTCCCCCTTCCCCTGATATTGAATTCAGGGTCATCTGGATCTCCTTCATGGTATCAGGGTCTAACTGCTCAGCTAACTCATTGGGTATGTAATGTTTTTCCTCTTCCTCAGTCATGATCATGTAGGAAATCCTATTTTTACACATGTGCCCATTTGTGAATGGTTCATCACAATTGTAGCATAGTATCTTTTCTCTCAATTGAAAACATTACAATTGGACGGCTAAAATTGAAAGGATTGAATAAATTCCCAAACTCAGATTTCGCCATGTGTCCCAGCTCCATGGATATCATTTAGGTGGAAACTGACCAAATTAGAATCATCTAGATACATTTCTTCCTTTTCCTTTCCGAAGCTCGGTTTATCTTTCTTTTTCCAAGCTCGCGCTCCAGCTCACTTGGTGCCCTAATTCTCAATTTGTTCTCGAGTTCGCTCCAGCCCGCGACAGCTCGCTAGCCAGCTCGCTCAAGTTGCTACCCTGCTCTTTCAGCTCGCTAGGTGCCCCATTCCCCAAATTACCCGGCACAACTCCTGATTCATGACAAGGAACTTATTAGAAAAAGTTACGATTTGTGATTTTTTCTGAACAAGAACTTATTAGGCAGAATAAGCTATCAGGAGTTTATTCTTAATTCTTACCAAGCAGCCTAAAAGAGGTTATTGTGATAGAATAAACTATAAGCACTTTCAATAAGTTCAACCAAGCAGGACCTATATTTTGTTTAATTCAATATTTTATTTTATTCTTCTAATAAAAATATATATGAAGTCATATATAATTAGAAAAAAATTCTAAATTACTTAACTTAATTAAAAGATAAATCTTATGAGATAATGTTAATTGCAAATAAAAGTTAAACTATTTTTATTTTTAGAAACTAAAATATATAATATAATTAAATTACGAGTGCAATAATCTAAGTATGTGACTACATATTATTAACGAATTCAATTTAAATATAAAAATATAAATTTATATAATAACATTTAATAAATATTAGTTAGACACCAATACGGTATAAAAGTATGTAATTAGGAATTATTATCAAGTTTAATTTAAATATTAAATATAAAAATATTTAATAGTAATTAACTAATAGAATTTAGACACGAGTTGAGCATGTAATAAATTTTGAATTTATTTATGTATGTAAATATGAAATTATTAATGAATTGGATTTGATAATTAAAACAAAATCTTATTTAACAATAAAAAAAATAGTTAATAAATATTAACTAGCCATTTGTAGGAGACACAAGATGCGAATACGATATCTTTTGGATCTTTCATATTTTTTAATTTAGGAACTCTATAATGGTCATAAATATTTTTTATATTTATCTTTTGATTGTCTCGTGTAACACACGGGTGTTAAACTAATATATATATTGGTTTAACACCCGTGATATATATATACACATCACCTATATAATAAATGAAAAGACTTATATCCTACTTGTCTGCTTAAGAAGTTTCGGGTTGACATGTAGTTTTCTGGTGGTTCGCATGCTTACTTGACGAATTTTGGAGGTTTGGAGACTTACTAAATATAAGAATTCTAATATCTAGTAATTTAGTATATTTTCTTTTATTATATTTTATCTAACTTAATATTTTCCTTTTTTTAATATTTTTCTAATTTAATACTTTGATTATATTTTGTCTAATTCAATATTTATTGATTATTCTAGTATAAATATAAAAGAAGTCATATATAATTGATTAAATCTTATTTACTTATTTTAATTAAAAGAAAAATTACTTATGAGATATTATTAATTATAAAAAATATTTAATTATTTATTAATAATATAAATACATTGTATTTAGAATAAAAGGTAAAATATTTGTATTCTTAGAAATTAAAATATATAATATAATTAAATTACGAGTTACTTGCAATAATCTAAGTATGTAACTAAATATTATTATCAAATTCAATTTAAATAAAATATAAATTCATATAATAATTATTAATAAATATTAATTAGACACCAATACAATACAAAAGTATGTAACTAACAATTATTATAGAATCTAATTTAAATATAAAATATAAAAATATTTAATAATAATTAATTAATAGAAATTAGACTCGGGTTGAGCATGTAATAAGTTTTGAATTTATTTACGTACCAAAATATGAAATTATTAACAAATTTAATCTAAAATTAAATAAAAAATTATTTAACGAAAAAAATAATAATAGTAATAAATAGTAACTAAGCCATTTGGAGGAGACACGAGTTGAGAATAAGATATCTCTTTATTTTTTATTATTATTAGATTTAGAAACTCTATAATGGTCATAAATGTTTTTATATTTATCTTTTGATAAATCACGTGTGACACGCGGGTGTTAAACTAGTATGTGTGTGTGTGTGTGTGTG
>BMAC01000552.1:527301-538493 GCA_014905375.1 Phtheirospermum japonicum
TGCTAACTTAAATAATATAAAATGCTACTTATATTTTAATATTGCTATTATTATATTCCATTAATTTTTACTATTATCTTAATTAGTATAAAAATAATTCATAGATAGCATAACAAATGTTATATGGTAGGTTTCTAGTTCTCACACATGGATTAGTTCCCAAGTGAACCCACCCCAACATATTGATATGTTATTTTCAGAAATTTTTATTTTTGGGGAAATTTTAATCACCTCCACCGGTCGTGGCTTTTGTAGAGACTCGCCATTATTAGTTTTGTAGTTTTAATCTCAATGTTAAATAGACATATAACTAAATTAATTAGAATATCGATCTTATTAGGGGTCTTATCCTTTGTCGTTATTAGAGCCGGCAATTTTAGGCCCGGTCCGGCCCGATTTTAGTTGGGCTTGGGCCTTGAAATACCAGGTCCAGAAAAATTGGGTCGTTTTTGGTTCGGCCCAATAGGTCGGATTTGGCCCGCAAAAATACACGTAATACTATATGATGGATCGGGTTTGGGCCAACGAAATCACGGCTCGATGGAGATTCGGACCAGCCCGATTAATGGCACTGGGCCGACGGGCTCGGGCCCGGCCCGCCCAGTGCCAGCTCTAGTCGTTATAACTAGAAAAGGGAGGCAACAAAATTCATTGTAATTTTGATCATAAAATGAGTGTTTCTTTTTTGGCTCCGACTATAATTGCTAAGAGAATATCAGCTTTTTCCTTTTGTTTCTTTTTTGTTAGTGGAATATATCGTAAGTCGTATCTCTTCAGGTAATTGGAATATATAGGAATAGCGTTACTTTATAATTTATATATTACTAGAATACATCATACAAGGTAAAATTTCAAAATTAATTTCACAATCTAGCAACTTATTATACTACTATTTATGTCACATTACACAGTGCATTAGTCTGAATTCTTATCCTTACTTTAACAATTCTTATCCTTACTGTTAGATAAGAATAATTATCGTATCGGTTTATTTAAAAAGTTATACCCAAGTTTAGAAATAACGTCTAGATTAAAATATTCTAGCCATTCAAAAGCAAGTATTAAATTACTAAACTCTACTTTTCATCCACATATATATACACACTTAAATATGTGTGTATATTTATGCATCATTAAAGGGCTGGTTATCAATGCTATACTCGATTCTTTTTCCAACAAGTATAAATACGAGACTGCAAGTTGTAAAGAAAGTGAAATGGGAATATACAATTGCATATTCTTCGATAGACTATATTCTCTTTCAAACTTGATGTTCAAAGATATTTTCATTGAGATAGTCCGTTTTCCTGGTTCAATTTTACAAAATCACCAATAGATTATTAGGCAAATGCTGAGTTTTTCTTTGGAATGTTTTAGAAAAATATTTTTCAGGTGCTCTCTGGAAATATATTGAAGAATGAGTAATTAGTTTAATTTTATTTTTGCAATAGTTAAATGCATATATTTAGATAAAACTAGTTTATTGATAATAGTAATAAGAATTAAGAATTAAATTTCTTAATTTAATTTTATTTTTGCAATAGTTAAATGCATATATTAACAAATTAACAAATGTCAAAGACACAACATAACACAAGAATAATTTCATTTCGAGTCTTAATTTATACATATAATAAGAACCCAAAAAAACCGGGCACTTGTGTCTCCAAATTGTCGTTCGGGATGAAAACCCAAATATTAATCATTACGACTGTGTAAAATTACATTAACACAGTAAATTGAGAATCATATGTGGCCCAAATATTCATCGACAATCCAAATCTTTTAGAAATCCACCATGACAAATCAACAATAATCGTTCCAAGCATTAGAGAGTTAAAATATATATTTGAATCCCAAATCCAAATTCTATCAGCAATAATCATTTGGACAAAAAAAAAAGTTTTTTGAATGTGATAGAGGCTCACACACTATACCATGAATTCTACAAACAATCAATTTATCCAAAATTTCATCTCATAAGAATTCAATAAAAAAAAAAAAAACAAGGTCAAACTTCATATTCACTTTTAATCTGCATTTTTCCACTCCCTTCCAAAATAATTAAGTAACCCAGTTTAGAGATTCATGCAACTTATTTCCTAACCATACCTTTACGTGAATAAAACATGCTAATTAGCTCAAATTTTGCCCTTTTTTCATTAAATAAAACACACCTTAATAATAGAATATTACAATCCAATTGTTAAAATATTTTTCATCAACCATTATAAATGTTAGGAACGAAATAAGAATGATATTTTTGCGAAATTGGCAATCGAAAATAAAGAAAGTTACTAAAGAGGACAAACAATAAGAGAGCGCAAGAAGTTGGGGTGAGGAGTCTGGACGTTGGACATCAACTAACTTCCAAAAGTATTTAAATGGGCCTAAAGACTGGACTATTAAAGTAATGGACCAGGGCCCAATATGATAGTAAATTCTGGCCCACCCCTAATTTATTCTCCTCCAAGAACCCCTCTGTCTAAAACCCTACAGACCGATTTGATTTCTTCACAAGCTTCGAGTTATCCAAACGAAACAAGTTTTTGATCATTTAGTAAGCAATCGCCAATTGCCGAGATCGATTTAATTATCGATACAGAAAAATGGCGTTGACGAATTTTATTCTGACGGTGGTTGGAGTGGGCGCCGTTGTAATGCTGATGAGGAGCGATGTGAAACAGTCCGCCTCCATCTTCCGCCGTAACGTCCGTCAAATCCGTAACTGGCTCGAAGAGGAGTCCGCTTCAGCTGCTAAGTACGTATCTCAATTTAACTTCAATTATTATTATTATTATTATTATTATTATTATTATTTTATGTTTAAACTTTTATTAAGGTGAAAAAATAAATTAATGTTGGTGATTTTTGTTTATTGTATTTTATTGTTTTACAATGAAGCAATGTGAATGTTGCTTGAAACCGCTGAAAAATACTCTCTAATATCCTGGGATTGAAGCCTTAGTATTGTATTGAGATTGCTTGCATTTTAATTTCGATTGAATTTTCCATCAATTTCAGTTAAATAAGCTCAATAATGTAATCCAATAGTGATATTAGCTGTTCTAAATGTAAGATGATTTGTGTGTTTTGGTTGTATTGCAGAGGAATGGAGAAGGCGAAACCCAAGGAGATACCTGGGAAAGATATTCCCAAGGAGGACAAGCATTAGATCAGATTTAAATGCAATTCTATATAATTGCAAATTAAGTAGTATCAGTCTTGATGTACCCCTTTTCCAGAATGATATGCTCCGGGTTTTTTTTGTTTTTTTTTTGCATTACATCTACGACGAGGATCGTCTGTAATAGTTTTTTTTTTTCTGGTTTTTTGCTAGATTGTAGCTGATATATGGAAATATTTTGCATTTTCCTATACTTTGTTAACCTTTGGGATCACGCCTAAGTTATTGTCATGTATAATTTTTACCATCAGTACGTTTTTGGGTTGAGCAAATGCAATCATGTAATTACCGAAGGAACCTTGTTTTTTTGTTTTTTTGTTTTTTTGGTTGTGTGTGTGTACGCGTGCGTGCTTGTTTAATGGCTTTCTGGTCATGGCTATTGTTTTAGTCCATATTTTGTCTGTAGTGAGATTGTGTAATTTACAGATGACATTTGCTGATACCCTCTTTCCCCCATTCCTCCATTAAAGAGGATGGGGTGGTTTTAGCTTTTGTTTTCCTTTTTTTTTTCATTTTCCTCGGTGCTGCCTGCTATTTTCATGGTGTTATTGAAATGATGGTGTGGATTTTGTTCACTGTGGGCTGTTTGCTCGTGGTCAATGAAGGACCGATCTCATTTTTCACCTCAAGCTGTATGTTTGTTTTGGGTTTCTTTCTTTCTTTTTCTTTTTTTTGCTTGCTTAGTTTTGGATTGCATCTTTTTGTTGTTTTTCTTCTTGTTTTGTCTTTGTTGATCTTGTATTGTTTGTTGTTTTCCTGGGCTGGTGTTGGCCTTGTTCTTCCTGGTAGCTTGTGTAATCCCAGGAAGGGTTGTGGAATTTGTTAATCCCAGGTTGAAAATTTTTATCGTTTCAAAAAAAACAAAAACTATTGATGAATTAATCTATCTAGTAATTGAACTACAAAAGCTTTAATTGGCAACTTAGTATCATTTGTATCCCATCTTGAACGAAATTTTTGTACCATTTAAATTGAATATATAAGAGATAAACTTATATATATAGATAGAGAGAGAGAGGAACAAATACTCTAGATTATATCATGGCATATTGTTCAAATAAATGACTATAAGTTCGCAAAATCAAAGCTAGGTAGGGTATTGTTTGTTAGAAGCTGAGAATCACTTTTTTTTTTTCATTACATTTTAGAATTTGCAAACACTATAAGAATTTTACCTCAGAGAATTTTCTGATTTTACAAGAATTACATTAATACAGTGATCACATCACATAGAATTAAAGCTGCAGATTACTATCTAACATTAACATTATTTTATGAGGAGAGACGAGGATAAATGTGCATCTGATTGAGAATTTGCTCGAAATTGTCAGTGGGTTTGTCGACAGCATGTGTGTGCATTCCTTCATAGGTTGTCACCACGATGCTCTCATCACCCGATAATCGCTGCACTTGCTTCTTCACGTTGCATCCTTGGTAAGTACATCGGTAGTAGCTTCTGCACAACAATAACACATGCGATCGATCTATATATCGTCAGTTTGATAAGTAATTAAACTCTCACGCGCTAATTTAATTTATGTTTATATTTCTTAATCTCTATTAATTAGTTCCCATGCATGTATAGAAATATGCAAACCAGGTATGCATATAATTATGAGTCACCATTGAAAAACACAGTTTGGTGTTTTTGTTAACAATGTTTGTAAATTTATCATAAATGAAATATCAACTTTTAAATAAAAACCTATTACTTTTATTACTTTAAAGCAATACTACTTGATATTTTGTAATTACCAAAAGAACTTAAATTAGTACTGCCATATTAATATAGTGAAGACAAATAGGCATAAATTAGCAGCAGCAACAACAACAACAACCAAAAAAAAAAAAAAAAAAAAGGTAACCTGCTATAATTAATGTAAATAAAATTTGTAAAATATATAGTGTATAAAATATACCTAGGAAAATTGTTGTTCTTCACTTTCTTCTGACCATACTTTCTCCACCGGTAGCCATCGTCAAGTATGTCGACTCGGCTTCTCGTTTGGAAAGCGAATCTCGGATTTCTAGCTTTCTTTTCGCCTTTCTTGATCTTATTACTATTGCCAACAGCCATCTTGGCCGTGTCCACATTAGTCGTATTAATGTCGTTAGCTGGTGATGTAGGAAAATGATCGATTTCGCTCTTCAAGCCGCTCATCAATCCATACAAGTCTTCGGTATTATTGTTGCTCGTGTTTGGTGTGAGAGATAACGAAAATGGAAACCCGGAAGAAGGATTAAGAGAGAATATTGGATGAATAATGCTATCCATTAGTACAAAATTAATTAATTAATTAATTAATTAATTATAAGTTGATAGTGAATGCTAATTAATCAGCAACAGCTTTAAAATGATCAACTGAAGAATGAGCTCAAGAATATATATATCCTAGTATTTATATTTATACAGGGATATAATGGCAGTAAACGAAAAAACGCTGAACATGATGTAATGGTAAGAAATTAAAAGTAGCATGTGTGCAGAAAATTAATATAAGGTTAATCTTGTTTGTCTAGATACATGAGAAAATTCTGGGAGCTTTGGAAAAATGGGGTGGCGGCTGTTAAAAACCAACAGTCTGAGGGCTGGTGGTATCTGGTTTATTGGTGAGTGGAAAATATTATTCCTCAAATGTTGAAAATTATTGGTTTCTTTTTGGGTCATGTCCCCTGGACAAGAGAAAAACAAAACCAGAAATTATAAGAAAGTTTTATATTTATTATTAGGATTAGGAGAGGTTAATGAGAAAAGGTTTTTTGTTTGTATAGGAGAGTACTAGACACCTTCTCGATAACGCATACCGATAGATTTTAATGTTCATTGATAAATTACTATCGGAAAATTCTCTCTTTAATTTATCGAGAATTTTTATTTTATTTATAATAACGGTGGAAATATTACATTTAAAAAATAGCAAATAAAAAATGAGTGTTATAAATTATTAATTGTTATAATTATATATTATATGAATGACCATACTATCCCTAAACCCTAATTTTGTACGTATAAAAGGGATTCTAGCCCACACAATAAAATTGACTTTTGATCATTCTCTTCTCCCTTTTCTTAGTTTTACAACACGTTACCACCAGAATATTCGATTGTTCTGCTGATATATTTCTCAAGGTATTACTAATCTTCTTTTATTCGTTGATTGTTTGTGTATGTAGATCTATTTAAATTAATCTATTTAGATTATGCCAATTTGTAAAATACTCATTCATGAATCTTTACTGTGTTAAGTATATAACAAATAAATATGTCAAGTAGTTTTTTTTATTTGACTTTACAATCAATTGGCCATGTGATAAGTAGATCTGAATTTAGTTTTATTATTATTCCAACTAGGATTTTTTTTTCTCGAAATCAATGATCTTACACACTATATTTTGGCACATATCGATTAGAGATTGTTTGATCGTATATAATATTATATGGGTGTATTGTGTCTCTTTTATTTTCATTTGTACATCTTTATTTAATTTGTAAGATCTATTATTTGATCAATATGTCTGATATGTTTTAATATGTGCATATATTATGTGTACCACATCATATTTGTGGATCTATATATTTTTTTCTTCCTAGTGTTTGAAAAAATAAAAATAAATAAAAATCTAATAAATATTATTTTGGTTTCTACTGCCATCATAATTATTATTCGTGATTTCCCGAAAAAACATGAATTAACAATTACTAATAATCTAAAAGATTACTATACCAATGATTTGTTGTGATTCCTGAATAAACACAACCATCTCTAAATATTCTTATTGAATTTTATGTATTTCTGAATAATACTATGAAATCTACAATTGCTCTTGAAAAAATAATTTTTAATTTTTTTAAATTTAAAATTATTTTTTTATTGGCTTGTTTTATTTTTCATATGTATTTAAAAAAAATAATTAATTCAAGTTATTTCTCCTGAAGTAGAACAACTAAGTATAATATTCTGGAAGAATGTTCACACTTCTTATTTAATGTGACAATTCAATATTCCTGAATAATGTTGATATAAAAGTAAAAAATAAAATTGTGCTCTTGAATTAGCACATGTCAACTACATGATGCTTTTGTTAATACAAGAAAAATGGCACAATCTTTCATACCAGCTGCAAATACACCAGCCAAAATTGATGTCCATGTAGGACAGACAATATCAGCAAATGAATCTAAAATACGTCAAAAATGTGGTGGATCGATTGGTTCCAAAGATTTTGTACCCCAAAAGAGAAAAGTTCAAAATATGGACCAAGCAATGACAAAAATGATTGATCAATCACATAAACTAATGTAGTTCCTGAAGAGATGTTAGTGTCCAAAAATAATGAGATCTCGATTAATTATTTATGCTCTTATAAATTATTGGAGAAAAAAATATCATCATGTATGATATATTCGCCTATAATATAGTTCTTGAGATATCAAATCAGGATCCTGAACCACAGTCTATTGGAGAATATCAAAATAAAAATGATTGGCCAAAATGGAAAGAAGCTATACAAGTTGAATTGAATTATTTGAAAAAACAAAAAATGTTTGGACCTAACCCAAACCCCAAAAAATGTTATTCCCGTTGGATATAAATGGGAATTTGTAAGAAAAAAAATAAAAAAAATGAAATAACAAGATATAAAGCCCGACTCGTAGCACAAGGTTTCTCTCAAAGACCAGAAATCGATTACGAGAAAATATACTCTCCTGTAATGGACACAATTACTTTTAGATATTTGATTATTGTAGCTGTGTCACAAAGGCTTGATATGCGCTTTATGTATGTAATTACTGCATCTTTATATGGACCACTAGACAGTGACATATACACGAAAATTCCCGAAGGATTTAAATTGCCAGAAGCAAGTAATTCATACCCCAAATATATGTTTTCAATTAAATTACAAAGATCGTTGTATGGGCTAAAACAATCTGAATGAATGTGGTACCATAGATTTAATGAATATTTACATAAAGAAGGATATAAGAATGATGATATTTGTCCTTGTGTTTTCATAAAGAAAATAATTAATGAATTTGCAATTATAGCAGTTTATGTTGATGATTTGAATTTAATTGGGACTCCTGAAGAGCTCAATAAAACTGCTGAATATTTGAAAAATGAATTTGAGATGAAAGACTTGGGAAAAATAAAACTTTGTCTAGGTTTGCAAATCGAGCATGTCCGTGGAGAATTATCTGTTCATCAATCATCATATATAGAAAAAGTATTAAAATATTTTATCATGGATAAAGCACACCCACTGTCATCACCAATGGTCGTTAGAACATTAGAAGTAAATAAAGATCAGTTTCGACCAATTTAAAATGGGGAAAATATACTCGGTCCTGAAGTACCATATATTAGTGCAATTGGTGTATTATCTTATCTTGCTAATTGCACTAGACCACACATAGCTTTTTCTGTAAATCTTCTTGCAAGATATAGCTTTGCACCCACTTTAAGACATTGGAATGGTGTTAAGCACGTTTTATGTTATCTACAAGGCACCATCGACCTTGGATTATATTCTAGAAAATTCTGGAAGTTTTTTAGTGGGATATGAAGATGTAGGTTATCTCTCAGATCCACATAAAGCCAAATCACAAACATGCTATGTATTTACATGTGGACGAACTGCTATATCTTGGAGATCTGTGAAGCAAACTTTAACAACATCTGCAAATTATTCTGAACTCATTGCAATCCATGAAACTAGTCGAGAATGTATATGGTTAAGAAATATAACACATCACATCCAAGAGTCACGCGGATTAACTTTGACAAGGATAAACTAACTGTGTTATATGAAGACAATGCAACGTGCATCACACAACTCACAGAAAGCTATATAAAAGGTGACATGATATATCTCCAAAGTTCTTTTACACACATGATCTCCAAAAGAATGGCGATATCGATATCCAGCAAATTCGCTCAAATAATTTGGTGGACTTATTCACGAAAACATTACCAACATCATCGTTTAAAAGATTGGTACACAAGATTGGCATGCGTCGACTCAAAGATTTATAGTCATGATTTTCAGGGGGAGTAGGGTTGTACTCTTTTTCCTTCGATCAAGTTTTGTCCCGTTGAATTTTTCTGGCAAGGTTTTAACGCGACAACATTTTTAAGGTCATTCAAGGAGAAGTGCAGTAAATAATTAATTGTTATAATTATATATTATATGAATAACATTGCTATTCCTAAACCCTAATCTTGTACCTATAAAAGGGATTCTAACCCTCACAATAAATTGACTCTCGATCATTCTCTTCTCTCTTTTCTTAGTTTTACAATAATGAGATTCCTTTCTTGCTAATTGTTATTGTTATTAAAAAAATTATTGGAAATTTTTGAAATGCCTATCTAGTCTTAACATTAGTTTTTAATGCTAAAATTAATAAAAGATTATAAATCCCTCGTTAATTTTAGTATTCAATATTTTTTTAAAAGAAAACTGATTATATAAAATTACCTAAAATTTCAAATCCCTCGGTAATTTAGTGGAAATTATTTTTTTTCAAAAATAAAAATATTACCGAGGACTTTAAATTCATCAGTGTTCAAAGATTTTTGCATGCGATCAAAAATGCTATGGACACGTGCATTAGAAGGTTGAAAATTGTTATGGAAAGGAATGTTAGCTGTATAGCTTTTAAGAAATTTTCAAAGCTGCTATGGACACGTGCATTAGAAGGTTGAAAATTGTTATGGAAAGGAATGTTAGCTGTATAGCTTTTAAGAAATTTTCAAAGCGCTGACTCGGATTATTCGAATTTTTTTTATATTTCTAAACTTATTATTATATTTATTTATATATATACAACTATTTAATTATACTCTTCCATCTCATAAATATAGTTTAATATTTTATTTTCGTCTCATAGATAATTTGTTAGCAATATTTTTTTAAATCTTATGAAATAACTGTAAGTCTATCGTTTTGGAACTGGATTTAGTAATTTAACTTTTTGACGTGCCAACTTTGGTTTTGCCGATTTCGCCCATGCTACTATAACAATTTGGATCGTATAACTTTTATGGATGTATTGGTACAATTATGGAATAATGGGATTTATGGAATATTGAAACAATCATTTGAGACCAAATTAAATTGCACCAATTAGGAACCTATTATATTATACCAAAATGCATGGAATATATGAAACTTACGGGATCAAAATCGCAAGGAACAATAAATACTCATGGGACAAACTTGTGTTCGCACAATATTTGGTTCGAATTTGATCCCATATGAGTGCATGATATTGTTTCATGACTATTAAATTTAACACGCGTATAGATAAGTAACATCCAACGCAGGTAAATATATTTATATAACTGCATTAGAAAACTCATTGTACTGTATATGGATATTGATACTTGCTTATGTCATGTGAGATTATTTAATTATCTAAGTACTATTGCTAATCTAAACAATCTTAGCCTTTAACATATTTTCAATTCAAGCAGCTGTTTTCGTTGAACATGTGCGAGCTGGGATAATTTCATTTTTAATACATTATGTTGGCCACTTTTCAAAAAAGGTACATGATATTGGCCAGCATCAAACTACGTACATTAAGTTGACAAATTTATCAAATTTGGTACAAAAAAAGCCCAATCGGGCTTTGGTGCTTACATGACATGATTTAATCATTTCTTATCATTTTTAATTTAAAACTTAATTTAATTTATAAATTAATTTAAAAACTGATTTCTTATCATTTTCAATTTAAAAATTAATTTCTTATCATTTTTAAAATTAATTAAAAAATTAATTTAATTTAAAAATTATTATAAAAATTAATTTCTTATCATTTTTATTTTAGAAATTAATTAAAAATTAATTTCTTATCATTTTAAAATTAATTTTAAAATTAATTTAATTTAAAAATTAATTTTTTATCATTTCTAATTTAAAAATTAATTTCTTATCATTTTTAAAATTAATTAAAAAATTAATTTAATTTAAAAATTATTATAAAAATTAATTT
>BMAC01000552.1:548284-561965 GCA_014905375.1 Phtheirospermum japonicum
TACTTTGTATTATTTTTTATTTGTTTTTTTTTTAAGATTATATATTCGATACGAGTAGAGTATGAAGTTTATGGGGTTGATTTGGTAAAATTATAATATTTTTAAAATATTATTGGGGTGTTCTCTTCCATGAGTCAACTTATCAAGTTTTGGGATTGCAAATATGTGGCCTCTTTGGTTGATGCAAAAGTTTTAAATATTACATCATTCACTCACTTTTACATTCACTTTCATATCTTTTTCCACCAAATATTTTAATTTTTTTTTTAAACACCATTTACTAATTATTATTACACATATTCATGAGTTACGTTATACTTTTACTCATATATATTTAACTATCAATCATATTTAATCATGTGAAAATTAATTTTATACTTGTTACATTTAAATCTCATATTCATTAACATTTTTAAAACAAATTCATTATTCTTTAGAAAAAATTGTATTACTGTCCTCTTTTACTTCCAAAATTTTCCAAACGAATGTTAATCATTCGCAATTTCGCACCCCATGTGAGTGTCTGGAATAATGAAAAGGGAAAAAAATATTTTGCCCTCTAAATCGGATATTGTTGTTTTGTGCCGGAAATTGAACGACGTGGCACAAGACTATGCCACATCATCGATTTTGGGCATAAAACATAACAATTCTTATTTGAGGGACAAGTTACAAATCACGCATAATTCGTATGATGAGTTTTCACAAGTAATAGTTTGTATGATAAATTATAAAAAATGACAATTTGAAATGCAAAATATAATTACCCTTAATGAAAATTACATTTAATGAAAATTACATGTCATTACAATATTATGAATATGGTGGTGAATATTTACTATACTCAACTTGTTTTTTTTATATTCATTTCTAATATTTTGTATATTTATGATGTGTGGATGAATATGTAAGATACAAGTATTGAATATGAATTATTAATTTTAAATATACATGATTCATCTCTTATTTATTCTGATTAATGTATCTTATATACTCGTCGGTGTATATAAATGTGGGATCCATGATATATCAACTGCAAGCCTACACTCACGCATATGCGGGTTTGATATGTTGATTATCAATGTACTCCACTACCGAAGTTTACTGTATTTTAAATAGCATTGTATTCGTACGTTGCACGATAATTTTTGTTTTATATTTATCTCAAATAAAAATAATTAAATTTAAATATATTAAAATATTTAAATAATTTGTATATACATCTTAAGTATTATATATATATATATATATGTGTGTGTGTGTGTGTGTGTGTGTGTTGAGACTTCTACAATACAGTGCTTTATGATACCTCTAAACCTATTTATCAATAGATTTATTTAAAAAGATTTTATTCCATTAATACAGGTCATGTGTCAAAAAGTGATTGGATAACCATACATGGGTATGGTATAGTGAATGCACCGTAGTGTTTTCCTATATATTTATATTTTAATTATTATTCAAATATCAGATAGTATTAAAAATGGTATGACTTGATTCATAAAATGATTGTTATTCGATAAATGAACTTTGAAGATTATGAAAAACTTCCTTGTACGCAATATTTGTAGTTTTGTTACTATTTTACTCTCATCAGCGACGATCAATATATTTATACCCTTGGTGAACCAACTGGTCGCTCCTCCAGTTGAAGTATCGGGCCCCTTTTTCGTTGCCTAGGTTACACCTTCAGAATACCCCAGAAGGGAATTTTCTCTACTCCCCCAATCTTCACTTTACGCCACGCCGACTCCACTTTCGTCATAAGGCGTGGAATTATACCAAGGGGAATCTCCATAGGAACGAGCCTCTTAGATTTCGCACATAGGAGATCGAGACACAGCCCAGGGAACGATTGGTTACTCTTGATATAGCACGTACAATTGGTCATGACTAAAAAATGACTTCTTTGGGAAAAGTACGATGCAAGAGAGAGATTGTCCTTGGATTTTATTGATAGTCATGACGTATGACACGATAAAAGAAAATTATCATCATTGGAACTTAAAATGAAATATCGGATCGGATGGTGTGACAGTCAATATAGATATCAACTCCAATTCACCTGCATTGTTTCCTTGAAAAATCTTAGCATGTACAACATGATTGCCAAGTTTTTTAACAACCAATCTGGTTCCATTACATAATACAAGGGAATGATTGATATTTCTCAATAATACGAGTAGAGTTCCAATTTTCAGTTTTAGCTCATAGTTCGGCAAACCATTATATTTGATGGTGTTTAAAAATTCAGGTTAGTGGACCTCCTGCAATATATCAATATTTGAATTAGATTTTCATGCACTATTATAGCTAAGATATACTTTATATTTTTCATCATTTTATAATATCATATATTCATTAATCAAATCGACAATATCAAGTGTTAGGGCTAAAATAGCACGCCCCTCCAAATAAACGGAGCATTTAGTAATCTCTCCAAATCGTGTATATGTATTCACCACAATTGACGCAACATGGTCACCATCATCTTTCAATAATAAATCATCTGAGATTTCAACTTGAACAACACAATCTTTGGTCCTCCAACTATTGCATATCTTATACTATTTATCTAGTCGGTGATTTTTTTTATTCAACACAATCGAGATCTGAACAGAGATTTTGCTGCCTCATAATCGTGGTCAACCTCAAAACCATGCAATGAGTTCTTAAATGCAAAGAATTGATCGTCGCGTGCATTATGTCTGATCTAATGCCTTTTGGAATAATCGGCAAATTTTGAAGATAATCTCCACCAAGAACTATTGTTTTGCCACCAAATGGAAGTTGTCTGTTAAAATTATTTGTGATCCAATCACATCATTCACTGTTTTGTCCAAACTTCGAGACAATGTATATGCATCATCACAGCATCCCAAATAATGAGTTGCGCACGCACTATTAATTCTGCAAGTGGAGTTCCAGTAAAGATCGAACATGATAGTTTTTTTGTGGAAATTAAAAGGAACCTTAAATCTAAAATGCTCAGGTCTTCCTTTTGAAAGAAAAAAAGAAGTTATACCACTAGATGTTACTTTCAAAATAATTACATCATTAGATCTAATGTCACAGAAAGTGACCTCCAAACAAATGTTTTATCGATCCATCCGTATCTATAGGCGGAAAATTTTACCACCTTTGGTCGAATGTACTGTATCTATTACTTTATAATAAACGTGACGTTAATTAACATTGAAATATCAATTAACTTACCATATTTTTCAATGAGTGCCTCGCAGTCATAATCCATATTTTCAACAACATATCTATTGTGATGCATACTGGTATCGACGACCTTTGGAATTGGCATGGGAGAAAAATTGATTAGCACATATTTGTCCATGTTTTTATTAGTATTTTAGTTAGTTTTTCTTATTGTTTTCGGTATAAGTTGGATAGTTTAAGCTTAATTTCGTATTTTTATACTTCCAGCTTACTTTACCGCCTTTTGATCTGGATTGATGCAATTAGGTCATATTTTGATATTTTTCACCTTATAGCTAAGTAGCTGGAAGAGTTCAGCACGCAAAGGATGAAGTATGATGATCGAGAGACAAAGATCGAGCTTTCTGGTGAAAGAGTAGCAAGAATTTGATGTTGCTGATTATCTATAACAGATATTCCATCTGGAACCGTTATAGTAGCGCTGCCGACGCTGCTGCCGACATTAGCTGCTGAGAGCTGCACACGTCGATCGATGCTTTCCGGCACCTATCGACGCACATAGCCGACGCAACTCTGTGTGAGCGTCGACCCATGGAGCGTCGCCCAATGCTTTCCGGCACCTATCGACGCACATGGCCAACGCAACTCTCTGTGAGTGTCGACCGACGCGAACAAGCCAGACCATCGACCCTGTTGAGCGCTGCGCGCCACATCTGCCGAGCCATGACTAGCGTCGACGCCAACGTGCAGGAAATGTGTTTTTAGGGTAACTTATGCTCCAAAACACACCGTATATCACTGCAACCCTACTTACGGTCCTCTGGCTTAAAAACAACATACCTTCACATCTCATATCAACATAGAAGATCAAGATCGAAGATTCAAGAGTCACAAGTTCCAAGCTCCTCCCGTTAGTTCGTGATTCGATTTTCAGTCATGATCAACGCAATCTTTCCGGATTAGCTGGAGAATTTACTGCAATTTCTTAGTTTCATTAAGTACTCTAAACTCTTTAATTATTTTGTTAGATTACTTTATGCGATTAAGTAGTAGTTTTTCAATAATTGTTCTTGAATTATTTCATGTTACGAACCTTAGTTACTTTTGATATTTGAATTCGTAATCTTTCATTTAGTTCAGCTTAATTGGTTTTATATCATTCATGCTTAGATAATTTTTTATCATTTACGCTTAGATTGGTTTCTTGGTTTGAATTTACATGTTCTTAGTAAATTGCTTAGAGTTACATAGTTTAAATTAATGTTAAAGAGCTTAGATAATCAAAATAAATCAAACCCCCAATTTGTATAAGTTTTCGTGTTACTTTGTGATTGAACAAACTATTCGAGATTCCGATTGCAAGTTCCTCGAGATCGACTCGAGTCAACTTACCCACCTATAAGTGACCCCGTTCTCTTGCGGGCAAGTTTTAAATGTTTTGACAAATAGTTTATAAAAATAGGTGCATTAAGCTTGAATCAAAACTTTGGCACCGTTGCCGGGGAACAAAGGAAAGGTTTCAAAAATATGTTTGTTCATATTATTTTCTTTTTAGCCGTCTATTTGTATAATTATTTTCTCTAGTTGTTGTGTTTAATTTGCTGTTGAGTGTATGCAAGGACGAAGATCACTTAGACTCAAACTTGCAACATTCATCGATAATATTCATCGCTCAAATAAAGCAAGACCTCCTCATATATCTGAAAGCGAATCGTCTGCCACCACTGATTTTGTTTGTGATCCGGTTCCTGATACGATGTTAAGACTGGAAAACCCTGCTCACAATAACAATAACGATCAACCACCAAGGAACCCTCCTGTACAACAAAAAAATGAATATGGAAGTGAACCAATTCATCCTGATGGACCGGCAAAACCTCGAGAGTATTGGGAAAATATTCAACGAAATATGATGGACCAAAATGAAGAGCGAGGAGGAGGAAATAGAAATCGCCACCACCACATCCGAGATGACTATTCTAAGAGATCTTACCATGGAGACAAGCAGATTGACGACTAGCTCGCTAATAACCACTACAATGAGAGGAACGAGTATGATAGAAACTACGCGAGGCCTAATAATCAAGAGAGACACCAAAGGGAGGCGCGCGAGCTGAGACAGCGAGATTTCACAACTCCTCAAGTATGCCCCTATAGTTCTGCTATTGTGTTGGGAAGAACCGCAAGAGACTTCGAGCTTAATCCTCATATAATCAATAACCTCCCGACGTTTCATGGCCTCACCAACGAAGACTCGTTAGCTTTTCTTAAGGAATTTTATGCAGAAGTAAGTAGGATCCCATCTCTGGGACTTCATCACGAAGACCTTCAAATGGTGTGTTTCCCAAGTTGTTTGAAAGATAAACAGGGGCGGAGCCAGGGGGTGCCCCCTGGTCCAGGGCACAGCCCAAAATGATGTTGGACCCTTAAAAAAAATTATATTAGTTATAGTTAATAAAAGCATCTGGGATAGGTGTAAATAAATGGGCCATGAATTAGACTTGGACAAAGAAAAATAAATACAAAGGAGGGTTAAAACAGGCCCAACTCAAAAATTATATCATTAAAGATTGGAAGCACACGGGATTCATTTTCAATCAAGAATACACACCATATAAAACAAAGGGGACAAATCCCTAATTCAGTTCAGGAGTCTGCTGCAATTCCCCCCCCTCCAATTCTCATTTCCTCTTATGTGTATTAAAGTGAAGCTAATTATAATCGGTGAGTACGGTGTTATTTCTCCCTCTCTATATACCTTTTTATTTTTATAAAGTGTGAGTTTTTTTTCTCCGTTGTAATTTCTTTATTCCCTTTTAATTTCTTTTTCCTTTATCCTTCTCCAATATCATGTGTGTGTTTTGTTGAGACTTGATTTAGATCCTAAATTCTGAAATAATTGATTTTCTTTTATTATCTTCATTGTATAGATTTTGACGTTTCTATGGGCTCACAACCTCCAAGAAAGAAAGGCAAAACAACTTTGCATTCATTCTACAGCCATGTAAGAATTACTACACAAAATCAACAATCAAATGATCCACAACTTGTCACTCGAATTGAGAATCAAGCAACTGCTCCATTTGAATTTCAAGAATTTTCTTTGAGGAAAAAGAATCAAGAGTCTGCCCCTTCTTGCTCGTCTTTAGCAATTGAATGAGATCCAGGAAAAAGAAAGAGAATATGCGATGAGCCTCTTTCTAAACGAGATGAAATTAGACGAGCATATTTGAATATCGGGCCTTATCAACCTAAGCTTGAAAAGTATAAAGGTCGAGAATATCCTGATAAGGTTAGTCACTTTCAATATGATTGGTTTACCGAGTTTAATTGGTTAGATTATTCTCCAACCACACATAAGGCGTATTGTTTTCCATGCTTTCTTTTTGGTGAAAATTTTAATGGGGCTGTAGCTTCGGCTTTGGTGACTGAGGAATTTGATAATTGGAGGAGAGTTCATTAGATCAAAAAATGTGCATTTTTATGTCATGTTGGCTCGTCGGCTTTATCGCCTCATAATAAGTGTGTGGCATGTGTTCATTCTCTGATGAAGCCATCTCAACATATTGATAAAGTGATCAACAGAATCAACAAAGAAGAAGTTGTGAAAAACCGATTGCGATTAAACATAACGATTAAAAGTGTTCGGTATCTAGCATTACAAGGCTGTGCTTTTAGATGTCATGACGAATCTGAAAACTCTTTGAATCGTGGAAATGTAATTGAATTGGTTGATTTAGCTGGAGACTTGAATGAAAATGTTAGGGATGTTGTACTGAACAATGCACCTAAGAATGCTAAATACACTTCTCCAGAAATCCAGAGAGAGATATTGTCAATCATGGCCAACAGAGTTTGTCAAATGATCCGAGAGGAAATTGGAGATACTTTCTTTTCTCTTCTTGTCGATGAAGCACAAGATGAATCAAATCAAGAGCAAATGGCAATTATTTTGAGATTTGTAAACTCGTCAGGTATCTTGATGGAGCGATTCTTTGCTATCAAGGGCGTAGCTAACACAACTTCAGAAACACTTAAAGGTGCGATTTCAAAAGTACTTTCTCATTACAATCTTCAAGTTCATAAATTGAGAGGCCAGGGGTATGACGGTGCTAGTAATATGCGTGGACAATGGGGAGGATTACATGCATTATTTCTTAGAGATTGTCCATATGCATACTATGTCCATTGTTTTGCTCACATGTTGAAATTAACATTAGTTGCTGCAGCAAAGCAATGCGATCCAATTTGAGGTTTTTCTTATATATTGGATAATGTTATTAACATTGTCAATTCTTTACCTAAGCGCGACACAGAGTTACAAGCAGCTCACAGAATAGAGATTGAGAATATGTTGTCAACCGGAGAGCGTGAATCTGGACGAGGCGCTAATCAAATGACATCTTTACAACGTTCGGGTTCTACACGTTGGAGTTCTCATTTTAAATCGGTGCAAAGTATGATTCATATGTATGTCGCTACTTCTAAGGTCCTTTGAAGATCTCATTGCAAGTACTTCTAATGCCAAGGCTCGAGCGGAAATTTGTGGTGCTTACAATAATATTAGAACTTTCAGTTTTGTGTTTGGCTTGCACTTAATGAGAGCACTTATGAAAATCACTAATTTTCTATGCCAAGCATTTCAGAAAGAATCTATCGACATTTTGTCTGCCATTGGATATGTTTCTACTGCGAAGACTCTTTTTCAGGAGTTAAGAGAACATCAATGGGGAAAATTATTTCAGGAAGTAAAAGACTTTTGCACAAAACATGAAATACCTATACCTGAATTGAACAACAACCTTGGTCGTGGTAAGAGACAAATCACTCTTGAGCATCACTACCATTTCGATATTTTTAATGAGTGCATAGATTTTCAATTAGCAGAGTTGAACTCAAGGTTTGATGAGAAATCTGTTAGATTGTTGCGTTGGATCCAAAAAATTCTTTTGAATCATTTAATGCTGATGATATTTGCAAACTTGCCGTCGAGTTTTATCCTGATGATTTTGATCAGCAAGAAAGACATGCTTTAGCGAGTGAATTGCAATATTATAAAGCTCATGTGGTTCTTAATCCTGAATTTCAAGTGTCTACCCTTGCGAAATTATGTGAGAAGCTGGTGGAAACAAGAAGATCATGCGACTACAGAATGATAACTCAGTTGATTCGTCTTGTGTTAACTTTACCCATTTCTACGGCTACAACCGAGAGGTCATTTTCAGCAATGAAGCATGTGAAGACCGCAATTCGCAATAAAATGAATGATGACTTTCTTGCTGACAGTTTAATAGTTTTTATTAAAAGGGAGCTTGTCAAAAAGATCGATTTAGATTGTATTATTGATGAGTTTGCTAAAATAAAAAATCGCCGGGTTTAACTTACGTTTTAATTATGTACTTGATTTTGTTGGTGTACCTGATTTTGAAATGTGGAAAATTTGGTTATAATATATTTGCTCGTGTTCTTTTATATATATATATTTTTTAATTTTCGATAGGGCTAGGGGTAGTGTGTCGAGCTAGCTACGCCCCTGAAGATAAAGCCAGATCTTGGCTACTCTCACTAGAACCTCGATCATTGACCGATTGGCCTATGGTGAGTGACAAATTTATTAATCAATACTACTCCGCTCAAACGACGGGCCACATCAGGAGGCAAATCGCAAACTTTGTTCAACAAGATGGGGAGTTGATGTACAAAGCATGGGAACGTTACAAAACTTTACTGCAAGCTTGCCCACATCACCACAACTCTCTAGGGATGGTCAACCAATTATTCTATGAAGGACTACTGGACTCTTATAAAAATAACGTTGAGACAGCTGCTGGAGGTGATTTCTGATACTTGACAGCGACGGAAGCTAAACAGTTGTTTGAGAGGATGAGCGAGAAATCCAGGCAAACGAGTTCTCGACCGCGAAAAATAAGAGTTAACGAGGCGACTGAGGTGCCAAGCAACGAAACCATTGAAACATGCAACCGCTGTGGAGAGCAAGGGCATTTGGTGGATACGTGCAGAATGGTGTGTTACGACGAGTGCGAAGCTGAAGCATAAGCCATTAAGGATCAAATGCGCCAACAAGACCTTCCTTCAACTAAATTTTAGACGCAACGTGATTCTCCTTATTTAAAATGGGGCCTTGGAAACCCACATTACACTCACACACAAACTGATTCACCGCCACCCCCACCAAACAAATATCCAACAACTGGGCCGACACCTGCTCCAATACAACCAAACGATCAATTATTAATTTGGCAGCAAAACCAAGTCACCGAAACAATTAGGAATAGAGACGGGCTCGCAAATCTGACTATGCAAGTTAATAAGCAGGGAGAAGTTTTGAATGACCTCTCCAAAAGTGTGAAGAATTTAGAAACGATGATGGGCCAAATGGCAGCATTTATGGCAAAGGCGGAAAACGAGAAAGGAAAACTCCCAAGCCAAACCGAGCAAGCTTCAGTTGTTCATATCTTACGAAGTGGAAAAATGGTAGATAACGGCATCGAGCAAGATAAGGAAGAGGAGGAGAAAGTGGCCGATGTTCCAACACCGACTCAAACTCAAGTAGATTCAACTAAACCAGCCGATCAGATGCATAAATTGCTAAATCCGTATATTCCAGGGTCATTAAAAAGGAAAAATTCGAACCAAAAACCCTCTCCTACAACAATTGACAACCAAATCGATTCCTCGACTACGCTACCAAAGAAACCGACACCCTCAATTCATGATCATGTTTCCTTCCCAAGTCGACTTCGTCCAGCCAAGGAAAATAAGAAATTCATGGAGCTATACAATTTATTAAAGAATGTTAATATTAACCTTCCCCTGGTAGATGTGATAAAGACGATGCCAACATATATGAAATTTTTCAAGGAACTAGCATCACGAGAGAGGCGCTTGGCAGCAACCCAACATGTGGCATTGACGAAAGAAGTTAGCGCGATAATCAAGAAACCATTGTCACCCAAGGAAAAGGATCCCGAAAGTTTTTGTATTACTATTTCCCTCGGGAATGGACAAACGACAAGGGGGATGCTCGATCTTGGCGCTGGCATTGATTTGATGCCTTATTCTTTATTTAGGGAGTTCGATCTTGGGGCATTGAAGCCTACCACTATGCGCCTACAATTGGTTGATCGGTCAATTCGGCAGCCTTTGGATATTGTTGAAGATGTTTTGGTGCTGGTTGGTGAGCTGGTTGTTCCTGTTGATTTTGTGATTTTAGATGTTGGTGAAGTGCCAAGCGAGAGCAAGGAGCATACCATCTTATTGGGACGTCCATTTATGTCAACTACGCATGCTATAATAGATGTGAACAAATGAAGGATGACCATGGCCGTCTTAGGCGAGTCAATGATGTTTTCACTTCAAGACATCCATAACACTCCTTCACCATTTATGCAAGATGAGTGTTCATTTGTAGATCTAACCGATTCTTGCGTCCATGAACTCCAAAGCATTACTACTATAGACAAGTTTGACGCCGGGGACGATGAGGAGCATTTGAGTGGGGAGGAATTGATCGAATCGCTGGGAATTGACATAGGAGAAATCATAGATGGAATTGCTGGTTGTAGTGCTGAATTACGCGAAGAGAGCGACGCACCTAAGATCAAGCCAAAAGTGGAGTTGAAACCACCACAAAATCGTTCGGAGTACGTTTCCCTTGACCCCTACAAAAAATTTTAAACGTGCAAGGAACAAAGGCGAGGCATACAATAGCAAGGATTGGATGACGAAGATGAAGAAGTTGAACAAAAGTTCTTGATAAGAAGTTTTATGATGAGAAGTTCAAGGTTGGTCAACTAGTGCTCTATAATTCGGAACGTAGATTTGAACCAACCGACTTCAAGGCCGAATGGAGTGGATCATTTTTTATAAAAGAACTGGATGAGTATGGAGTAGCCACTCTATTCGATGAGAGTGAAGAATTGATTTTTCAAGTCCACAAGTATCGACTTAAGCCTTATTACAAGAATTATATGAAGGATAGAGATCATATCAAGAAAGAGTTTGTGGGCCCACCACGAGCTGGAAATTGATCAAGCAACTTGCGTCGAGCTTTCGACGTTAAACAAGCGCTTCTTGGGAGGCAACCCAAGCGTTAGTTTTTCTTTTTTATTTAATTTTTCTTTCGATTTTTCTTTAGTACAGTTCTGTTTATATTGTGTCAATTGCTGTGGTACGTTTATGTGTGTGTTGATGTGCAGAAAATACGATAAAATCGCTTTTTCTGGATAACTAACGGTTATATAGCGGTAGCTCGCTACCGCAAGGCCTTACCGCTAGTTTCACTCGAGGCGTTAACAATGACGATCAACCACTGAACCTTCCGCTAGCCGCATCAATCAGGGATAACGATGAGCTTACCGCTAGGCAACCTACCGCTACATGATATCGCTAGTAGCGTCTGCCGCCTAATTTTTATGAATTTTATTTTCGTCGATCGAGGTCGCAACCCGACCCAAGTTAGCCGCAGTCCGATAACTTTTTGGTGAGCTGCAACCCAGCCATTTACGATGTTGAGCCGCAATCCAGCCATTTTAAATCCCAAAAGACGTACCACCGGGCACTTGTGAGTGTCAATTGATCGCAATCGTGGTTTGTCTATTTGTTTGTTTGTTTGTTTGTTCAAGACAATCCAATCACGCGATCTAAGACGAAGGATAATTGCACAAGCGTTTTTGGAGGAACTCAACTATCGAATTTTCACGGACGTTTTCTTACCCCTTTCCTCATTTGAATTGGTTTTATATTTATGGCAATCAGGGGGGGATGGTTGAGTATGATTTGTGATTGAAAATGTGCAATTTAACGTCGTTGTTTTGAAATGCATAAATTTTTAGGTAATTGATTACTATTTCTGCGCTGAATTGTGTTTGTCTGGCTTGCCTGTCGAAGTTAACTAAGACTAGATTTGAGGCTTTTGTCTTTTGAGCGTGCATAAGTGCATAAATTTTTCAATATTTTTCAAGATTATATTTATATATTGTAAAATGGTACTTGGACGCAATTGATTTCGCAAAACCTAAAAAACAGCGTCAATTCAAAACTTTTTCATGCAAAAAGCCAGTGAGTAGCCTGAGTGATTATCATCTTTGCATGTGCTTGAATAAGTTTCAGTCTTGATATCTCTTGGAAACGCTGTGTGTAGTTGATTTTGAAAATGAGGTTAAGGCACAGAAAAAACTCTATTCCGGCCATATCCAAATATTTGTAGCCTTTATAAATTCCGAATGAGCCAATTATAGCCAAATAATCCATGCTTATAACCTTGAGTGGTTTTATCGAGTCAACCCCTACCAACCCATTAAAAGCGTGGGGTAAGAGTTCGTTATTTTTATTGGTTATTAGAGTTTTGGATTTTTTATTAGGAATTTATGATTTTATAAATTTTTGTAATAAAAGACCACCATCCGAAAAAAAAATGACCCCATAAAAAAGAATAAAAAGGGGATGAAAATTTTTTAAAAAAAAGAGAAGGATGGTGAATCTTGGTGAATCGTGTTTGCCTATGCATTTTATTAAGGCTTGAGTTTAATTGTTATTTATGAAGCCTAATTATTAGAGGGCAAAAGAGTTGTGTAGAAAAAGAAGCATGTAATAAGCTTCAATTGTGATTAAGTGGTTTGAACTTCAAGTCGGTTTAGAGTTACGAGTTGAGAAATAGCCTATGTTTAAAGGCTATGTTATGAGTGTTTAGTGAGGTTTTTATTTTTGAACAAGGTTAAGCACATTGCTTCATGATTAGATTAGGTTGAGTGAGTTATTTAGCCACACGACTTATATATTCCATACCCGTCCAAAGAGCCTTACATTACAACCCGAAAAGACCTTTTCCGATTCTTAGTTGAAAACACACTTAATTTGCGATTGAAAAGAGATTGATTTTTGGTTCTTATTTATTGTGCTTGTATTTGTATGATTTGAGTGTATAAACGTCCCATGCAGAACATACTTGAGTGCTTTGAGCGTGCACCCTATATATTACCCTTTTGTGAGGATGCATGAATTTAATTTTGGAGCGACAAATGTAATAAGGGTTGAGTGTTTGAAGTTGCGGGATATGTATCTATATTTTCAAAATTATCTATGTAGCATCGCACGACTCATTGCTTGGACTGATTTTCATTATTGTTAGTCTTTGACACTATCGTTGTTCGAGGACGAACAAACCAATAAAGCGTGGGATAGTTGATTAGCACATATTTGTCCGTGTTTTTATTAGTATTTTAGTTAGTTTTTCTTATTGTTTTCGGTATAAGTTGGATAGTTTAAGCTTAATTTTGTATTTTTATACTTACAGCTTACTTTACTGCTTTTTGATCTGGATTGATGCAATTAGGTGATATTTTGATGTTTTTCACCTTATAGCTAAGTAGCCGGAAGAGTTCAGCACGCAAATGATGAAGTATGATGATCGAGAGATAATAAAGATCGAGCTTTTCGGTGAAAGAGTATCAAGAATTTGATGCTGCCAATTATCTATAACGGATATTCCATC